>JAGDQP010023190.1:5881-29482 GCA_022664845.1 Lepisma saccharinum
TCACAGCCATATTCAATCCACTAGTGGATGAGGCCTCTCCCCGAAGGGAGGAGTTGGTCTACTGCTCCCACGCTGACCAGACGGGTTGGGAGAGGAGAGCCGAAGCTCTCACTGTGATCGCCACTGTCTTTTATTCACAGCAGCTCCCCAATTGTCCTCACGATGCTGGGTCAACACCGAAATTTTTGAGCTCCCACCGGGAATCGAACCCGGGACCGCTCGCACTGAAGTCGAGCGCGCTACCGACTAGGCTACGCAGGAGCTCATATATATATATAAAATTATACTTTAAAAAATTGAAGTATACACTTGAAATAGTTTTGCAGTCTTCCTCTATTACCAACTTCTTTGTTCAATATAATGCATAACTAACCCAGCAAAAACTCTGGGAACACTGAGTCGATTCCAGCCTGGGACAAAAAATAAACATCGCCCTTCCCCCAGGAACTTCGCAAATTCGCCCTGAAATTATAGGGAAAGTTTAACAATTGTAAACAGAAAAATAGCTAAGAACCCTTGAAGGGTACTCAGCTCCTTAGTAAACAAATTACTCACATACTTACTCTATGGCTTATGGAACTCATAAATTCATTGCCGCAGTAACAAACGTTCGCCACAGGATTCTATTCTGGGCAAGAACAAGACAAATATGTTTTAAAAACATACTTATAAAACAAATATTAAAAAAAAAATATTTATTAGAAAAAAAAAAGCTTTCACTCTGACTCCTGAAACAAATAGTAAACGTAAAAGGATAAAATAACATGAAAGGACCTGCCATTCAGTCAAAATACTAAAAGTAGACAAGAAGGCCACTTGCTATACCATTTGTGTGGTTATACTTAGCACAAAATGATACAAGCACAATTGAATCCACTGAATCTTAAGAAATCATTGGTTATTCGTGGAATATTCCCGAAAACTTCAATGTCACAAACAAAACACAAATGAACAACAGTTACAAAGAACAGAACAAAACCGCTATGTATAGCATACTTTTACACTTAGGTTTTCGTGTCCTGGAGCATAAAAAACACCAAAGTGTGTTCGTTTCCCTTTTTTTCGTGAGATGAAAATGAGCAGTAGCAAACTTTTGCAAGAAACCCACATATACTAAATATACATTTTCTTAAAAAAAAAAAAAAAAGGACCCTTAGAAGTGACTGTCAAGCCAGTATACCATCAGTGGTGTACCTCAAGATTCAAACACTCGAAGCTAAACATAGCAACGCAGTATTTCTGCAGCAAACAAACAGATTTTACTAAAGAGACAGGTTAATACCCAAATCTTAATAAAAAAAATATGCATTACAAAACAAATAAGATAGGGAAAATGCCCTAAATTTTTATTTACAAGCACGGAAACAACAAATCCTCTCCTTGTGATATTTCTGTAAGGAAACTCAGCCAATGGGAATACACATACATAACGGCAAAGCCCATTCAAGAGGACATAATACTCAGAAATATGAATTCAAAAAAGAATAGGAAAGATCCAAATAACAAAGATACGAAAGAAAACTTCTCTCTATTAATTGACTTAATAGTTAACTTTTGAGAGACAGGTGAACAAACCGGAATCGGAATCCAAAATATAGTGCCTGGAAGCACTTAAGCTAAAAAAATTAACATATAAAGGTTAGCAGCTACAAACTACAAGGGGTTGAGAACTATTTATGAAACCTGTCTTTTCCATCTTGAAGAGCTACACATTGGACTTCCACTGAATATGTCACACATATCAACCCAAATGTAAAAATTTGTGGTCCCTACGTACAAGTTAAAGGGAGTGCCTATTCATTTACAGGAATTCAGGCTTCGATCCCTAGTGATAACAAAATAATTAGAACCAAAACTGTGTATGCGGACTGTGATGGCTCCGAGGTTCTGGGCTTCAAACCCTAAGCAAGAATTCTCTCAGTCCTGTTACTTCCATTCAGAAACATTCCGAAAATTCAGAAGCATCTCAGTCCTGCTGGCAGCAAAGGTTGTATGCAGCACGTTCTGCCTCGGATCGCATTGGCAAATAACATTATATACAACGAGTATGACCAAAGATAATCCATATCACATGGTTCTGTCGAAGTGGATAACAGCACTAAATTTGTAATTATAAAGAAGTTCCAAATCACTGGCGGCTTCAGGATTTTCGAACAAGGGGGACACTCTTCATGTAGCGCCCCTGAGTCACCTTGCGCCCCCCTTCTCCCATTTCTACTTAGTTTCCTTTGTCAGTGTTTTACAATTTGGTATTTGTGCAAATCACTACAACTGTGCATAAAATTTATATATATATTGCAAAGTTGAAGCAATAGAACCATCCTTCTAAAAACAAAACTACTAAACTAGTCAACATTCTTGTTTGTATTCTTTATAGACCGATAGTTACAATTCCAGTAAAGGGTTAACTTATAAATTGAAATTCTACTTGCACCTAGGTCATTACCATTCACACAATTAATTTTTGTCTCTTCACTCAAACACATCCGATATTGAAAGGTTTAATAGCGCTTAATATCTCTAGCTAACAGGCTTCAAAATAATATAATTTAAGAAGTTTAAAAAATAATCAAAACCCTAAGTAGGAAGAGAAATACCAATTTTCTAGTAATATGAAACCTAAGGATAAGTCTATTAATTTAACTAACATACCATACTTCATTAACTCTGTAATGTGCAAATGAGTCGAACGTTTGCAAAACCAACTATCTGCAGTTTCTATTACATGTAATTCTCGCATGCGTTTCAACAAAAGTCTTTTGAGGAAAAAAGGTGCAAGAGATATTCAAGACTGGCATATACCATAGAAACTGCAGATAGTTGGTTTTGCAAACGGACGACTCAAATGTTTAACACTTTTTTTTAATGTTTAAAATGTTAGTCTTCGTGCTACAAATCTTTGTCTTAATAAACGAGAGCTTGGAAAATTTCCCCTCACACAGGAATAATCAGAAAAGCCTTCAGAACTTCCTTCAATGTTGGGTAGAGGGTGGCTGTTGAAGCGTCGTTAATGCACGACACTAATTGACGCACATTCGAAACCTCCTTGGAAAGTGAATCCTTCCTCATTAGGCAAGATTCTCCAATGATGTCACCAGCTTCGATACCACACACAGATGCTACTTCCTTTTCCGAGGGTGTCGGATGTATCAACACTTCTTGAAATACACTGACAACCTTTGGGGAAAATCTGTTCCTGAGTCCACTCTACGTTTCTCTTCTTTCACATATTCTGGCTCGGGATGATCGTCGATGCGAACATTAACACGACGTATTCTCTTATCGGAATTTAGGGGAATCAGGATACCAAGATCTTGTCACTGAACTTTTGCAGTTTCATAGCTGGCGTCGAAATTCGTGTCTGATCTAAAGCCTTCAATTGTTGTCTTAAGAGTTTCAATAGCCGCAAAGCACTGTCAATATCTTCATCAGCTCGCTGAAGTTGTTTGCTGACGCTATTGATGGAGTTCAAAACAGGAGTTATTAAACTTATCCATAAGATGAAGTCAAAAGACTTCACAGATTGTAATATGCTCCTGGCTTGACTCGTATGTAACGAATGCTTCGTCGAATTTTGCAGCTCCTCTAAGCAATCAGTAACAACGCGGATACTGTCTGCTACTGAGTTTATAGCTTCATCCCTGCGGGCCCATCTTATTTCTGACATTTTCTTTAGTTTCTGTATTTTTGAATTAACACTGTTTCAAATCTGCTGAAAAACTACATGGCGCGATGCACTTCCTTCTAACTGTTATGTACGCATACACTGCTTCTAATATCTCGAAGAAAGGAAATGCCTCTCTCTCTCCATCTTCATGCTATCCGCGAGTACTAAATTTAAGCAGTGGGCATAACAGTGCACAGTGATAACTTCTTTACCTCAGATGTCACTTAAGCCAAGTCCAGACATGGAAACATGTTTGCAAAATGTTTCCATGTTTTCTAAATGTTTGCAAACATTTGGAAAACATTTGTGAAATATTTGGAAAACATGGAAACATGTTTCAGAAACAATGTTTTCGAAACAAGTTACTAAGACGAGCATATCGCTGTCGGAATGTTGCGTCAAGAACAAAGAGTGTATAAAGATACATGACCGCACCTAACCTTACCTAACATCCACGCTCGTATGGTCAATAATCTACGAAAAGTGCAAGAAAACAATTATTAATAATACATATAAACACATGGAAATATATTTTTAAAAAAAGTGTTAACCCTTCCGGGACTCGAAGCCGGGCTCCTTCGTTTGACAAGCCGACGCCTTAACCACCAGGCCACCGAAGCACGCTGGCAGAATGTGTTTCTGAAGTTGTATTTACAGTTCACGTGTTACATAAACTAGTTGTGATGCATTGTTGACTCAACTTCCGTTCAAAATTCCGACAGCGATACACTCTAGTTGCTAAGATGTTTCGCGTCCAGACCTGTTAGTGGAACTAAAGATGCGGTACGTGGCGGTAGGCTGTGTGTCATATATCGTGATAGATGCCATGTTGTATGAACGTAGGAAAAGGCGTTGGTGGACTCCAACACTTCTGTGCGAGAGGTCATATTATGGCCTTAATCCATTCCCACATAGCATTTTACCCTTGAAATAAGCTTGGATCAGCCTTGAATCGTCAAGCCATCAAGCTTGATATGTCAAGCCGAGTAGGTGAAATCAGGCTTGAATCAAGCATGCTAGTTTAAGCACATCAAGCCTTGATTGAAGCTTAACGTCAAGCTTGAAGATTAGGTTTATTCAAGCTTGAATCAAGTAGTATTTTAACGTCAAGCTTGATAAGGTTGAATATGAGGTTGAATCAAGCAGTAATTAAGCATGATTCAAACTTCACGTCAAGCTTAATGCAAACAGTAATTCAAGCTTGACATCAAGCTTGAGTCACGCCCAATTACTGCTTATGTCAAGCTTGACATCAAGCTTGATATGTTGAGGTTGATTCAAGCGGGTTGTACGACGAAACAGCGACGTAAAAAGCGCGATTATAAATACCGCGACGGGTAAAACACCGACGCACAAAAACAGCGACCAGTGAAAAGAGCGATGTACAAAAACCGGGACTCCAAAACAGCGATACGAAAACCGCGACGTGTAAAAATAGCGACAGACAAAAACAGCGACGATAAAATCCGCGACAGTCAAAAATAGGGAGTGAAAATCCCCGACGCACAAAAATGGCGACAGGCGAAAATCGCGACACAAAAAACAGCGACGATAAAATCCGCGACAGACAATACAGTGACCCAAAAACCGCCACGTCAAAATCGCGTCTCGCAAAACATCGACCCCGACACACAGAAACAGCGACCTACGAAAATAGCGACAGACAAAAACAGCGATGACAAAAGCCATGACGCACGAAAGTAGCAAGAACCATAAAACGGGTCATCCAAAAACAGCGACATACAATTACAGCGACTCAAATAAGCACACTTCAAAACCACGACAGGCAAAGTATTGCGACAGACAAGAACCGCGACCCACAAAAACAGCGGCAGTCGAAAACAGCTCCTATTGATGGAACTTTTTTTACTTGTTCATAGGAACTTTTTTACTTACTTGAATGTCAGAAATCACCTCCCGAAAGTAACAGACTTCGTTCTGAAACACATTTCTTTCTAACTTCAGCGGATTTCGAGGTTTCTCTCCCCGCCACACATACACTCTAGTCTTGCTGCCCTTAACCCTTGCTATCCTTGTCCACAGCACCTTAAATTTTGTTATTCTCCTTATCTCACCATGTTCTATCAGATGCATTATGTTAGACTCGGATTTCAGTGACAAGATATCGTAACTTTCCCTTGTTAGAACACGATTGAATAAAGAGAACTTTCATGACGTCCCGTGAATTTAAAATTACGGTTCAGCGTCTAAACCATACTGAGTCCCGTTAGAGTTCCTTTATACCGAGTTCTGTGCGTCAGTCGAAACGCACGCTTCTATCGTGTTACTAAAATATACAGCACAACACATCTGGGACATTTTCAAGTATTTTACAATTGTCAATTCGCTGCAAAACAGATGTTCTTCGAACAACGATATATTCTGGAGGTTTCAATAGACATGCGCGTTTATCACTAATAATTTATCTTCCCATAACAAAGAATGAGAAGACAATACTCGGTATAGACTATCGATAAATATGGGGCCAGCCAATGTGAAAATTCTTCGTCCCTTCTGTCTCTTGGCTTCACTCCCCTCGCCAATAAAGCAGTCTCAAGCTTCCTCTATTCTATTCTTTCTCTACGGCCAGGATTCCCAATTTGAAGTAAGTTTAGAACCAATATTAGGGAAGGGAGTAAGTGGAGTTTTAGACTTGAGGATTAAGATGGTAAACACGGCGGTAGTCGTCATCACCTACGACGTCATACTGACAGGCTCTGACGCTACAAACTGTAAATACAACGACGAAACCATGATTTCCCAACTCGGCTTCGTGGTCAAGATCAGTGCTTGCCTCGCTCCGGCGAGGTTGTCTGATTTGAGTGCTCTACAGAGTGGAGTGTGGGCACAAGTAGTGCTGTCAAAAGCGAGTGATTAGTTAACAGTTTTTCTAACAAGAAGTACCTTAGATATGTCAGTGAGGCCTATTGAAGCAGTAAAACGAATCAATACCTTGCGAGTGGAATTGGGACATTTGAAAACCCGATTAAGTTTGGAAAATTTACATGAAGCTATTCTCCGAGACTTATACATAAACCCGGAAGACATACTTTCTGCCGAGGCAGATTCCTACTATAAATCGTGTTACATTAAGTGCGCAACAAAACAGATAGCTGACCGAGCTTTAGAATTAAGTGGCGGTCAAATTACGTACATTTATGAAAACGAGCGAACCATATTACCCGTGTCTTTGGAGTTAAGCGAAACTACAGTGATCGCAATTTGGAACATTCCATTAGAAGTGCAAGACGACTTTATACGTTGAGTATTTAGCAATTTTTGAAGTGTTTCCCGAGTGTCCAAGATATTCTTTCCGGCTTCAGCTGTGCTCCCGAACATCTATTCAGGCAAGCGATTAATATATTTTTTTGAACTCACAGCGGCTATCCCGCAGTACATGACAATTTATAACTTCAAAATACGAACACGTGTTCAACGTACCGAAGGACCACACCAGGAAGCCGCAGGGGACAACCAACGGCGGAACGAGGAGCCAAACCTACCCAAAGAACAACATAGAGAGAGGTCATACGTTTTTAAATACGAGACATTTCTAACTTTAACTAAAAGTCGTCAGCAAATAACGGAAGAAAAAAGCAGGACAGTGGCAACCCTGAAGTAACAGTTGCAGTGGAAGGTGAACAAGGTCACGACATACAGGAAGACAAGAAGCAGGAAGGAGGGGGGAGTGAGAGGCGACCAGAGTGTAGTCAGTCTCAAGATAAGCAAGTCCAGCTGACTGACCCGTTACTAACAGCCAGCAACATTGCAAGTAGTGTGTTAATTCAAACGGCGGAAATACCAGCTGAAATATCTACGTCTAAGTGTCTTACACAAGAGGAAGCAGGATCCAGGGCAGTCAAAGAGGTGTCACGCGAAAGCCCAGGAAGTAGTGAGATTTACCAGGAGTTGCACCGGGGTCTAGTGGTTGTGTCCCCCAGTGAGAAGTTAAGAGTGCAGGAAGAAATTAGCGCGTCGCTATCGTCTTCAGAGGAACCATTAGAAGTGATTAAAAAAAAGGGGGGGTAAACGTTCTCCGAAAAATTTAACCGGGCAGTCTCTTTTGTCTCCCGCTAAATTACGCCATTTAAAAAAGCAGAAAGCTAAAGGTTTCGGAGTGAGTGTAAGTGCTAGTGACCAAGGAGTAGATAGCAAAAAAGCAACAAAGGGAAGAAGAAAATCCCCAGCGGCCAACAGGGATTGCCATAGTGACGGAAGTACGGAAGTACAGTCGTTGCGAGGAGGTTCTTTTCTACAGGAAAGGTACGTACTTTCATACTTACTATATTTACAAACTAGAAAGAACAAGGCATCATGAGAAGATTACAGTTATTCTGGCTCTTCTTAGTAGGCTATTGGTATAGCATGCTAAGTGGCCAACAAACATTATCTGTCGGCACGTTTAACGTTAACCAAGCTACTAGTAAGGTAAACATTCAGGAAGTGCAGCGAATGCTGAGATTGTACTCAATACAAATCCTGGCCTTACAAGAAACCAAAGTTAATACATTTAAAATAGACAATTATCAAACTATTGACAACTATAATTTTGACACACAGGTAAGAGGCGATTTAGTTTATCGCGACCTATTTCTACACGAAAGTGGAAGGCTTATCTCCCTAAAGGTGCAGCATATAGGAATCATCGCAGTGAATGCTAAAAGTGGTTCGCAACACGCCGTTGAAAGAGACAATTTCTTTTATAATGTGTTAGCGGCTGAATTGCATAAATATCACAACTATCCTACATTGGTATTAGCAGATATGAACGCTACGAGGAAATTAGGTGACAGTACATCTGGTCGCAATGTGAGGAGAGCCTTACAAACCATTTTTGCGGACTTTAATCTCATTGATATATGGGAAACCTTTCATCCAGGGTTAGCAGGCCACAGCTATTTTTATCCGAAGGGTAGCTCTAGAATCGACATTATTTATGCGTCGCAGCATTTTCGGCAGAATTTCAATCAGATCAGTACCGAAAGGCTAATCTTTTCGGATCACTTAATGATTAGGGCATCAATCAAGGGAGCGATTACTACCCACTTAGTAAGCAAATTTCATTGGAAGTGTAACGAATCAATTCTGGAAAACCCGGAATACATACTTTTGGTCAACAACATATGGCGGTATTACCTGACTTTGCAACAATATCATACCAATCTTCCTCGATGGTGGATTAATATTAAAAAAACAATTCGTTTTGAAACCAAAGCTTTCAGTCAACAGTTGCAAAAAGACCAAAAAATTCAAATTCAACACTATTACGAACGATTGGCACAACTCAATGTGTTAGTTCAACAAGATCGCCAGTGGTTACCTCAACTGAAACAAGTGCAAAGCTTATTAAGGCAAACACAAAACAAAAGCCTACAAGGTTTGTTCACAAGATCCAAACTGCAGCAATTAGGGGTGTGCGAGGTACCGGCCTATCCGCATTTGATTAACGAGAGAAAACGGGCTAAACTGAAAATAATTAATAAATACATTAATAATAAAGGTAGGGAAGTCGAAGGGCCGGACATTTACCCGGCCATCCGACAAGATTACAAGGAGATGTTTCAAGTTAGACAGATGCAGCCCGCAGAATTTATGCTATCTATACCTCAGTGGGCACAGTTATCAACGGAAGCCTAAGAACGGCTGGGGGCGCCTTTCTCTGAGCAAGAAATCTTACAGACGTTACAAACTCTAAACAAGGGGACTTCTTCGGAGGAGGATTGTCTAGGTCCGAGATGGTACCTTAAATTTCAAGAACTAGTAACTCCAACCTTAACGAGCTTATTTACGGAATTTTTGCAGGGGCGGCCGGTGGACCTACCTTTTTCGACTGCTATAGCCATATTAATTCCCAAAAAACCGAACTCAGTTCAAAAGTACAGGATTATTTCCTTACTAAACACAGATTATAAAATCTTGGACAAAGCGTTGATGCGTAGAGTGCAACCTAACATGCCGGATGTTAGATGAGAGCCAAGGGGGCGTGGCACACACCCGTCCCATCCAGACAATGATGGCGGACCTGCGCGAATTAATACAGGCTTATAGATTTCTAGGCATGCCCGAATTTGCAATTCTATCGACCGATTTTCAAAATGCTTTTTCGGCGATTAACATTCAATATTTGATGTCTGTGTTGAAACAGATGAACTTTCCTCAGGTTTTTATCCAGCTCCTGAGGAATTTACTCAAAATTCGAATGCTCAAAATTCAAGTAAACGGGCGAACACTAACGGAATTCCGTATGGAACGGGGATTGAACCAGGGTGCCAGTCTCTCGCCTTTCTTATTTTCATTGGCCTTAACGCCTTTAGTCACCTTAATCAAATACCAATTAGCTGGTGTGACGTATCGCCAAACTAGGTTGCGAGCCTTGGTATACATGGACGATGCCATATGGATCACACGGACGGCGGGAGAAATGCAAAAGGTGTTAGCGGCCCTCCATATTTTTCAAAGGGCGTCCAATATAACAATCAATGCCCAAAAAAACAAAATTTTAGTAATGGATCCGACAGCTGCTCAACTCTACAGTAAATTGGGAACTGTAGTCCCGCACATAAATTATTTAGGACTAAGTTGGGCACCCACAATAAAACAAACAATTGAAATTAATTCTCAGAGACTAGCTCAACGACTGATCAGTGAATTAAAAAAATACATGGCTAGTTTTCAAACCTTGTTGGCACGCACACACTTTGTTAACATATATATCATAAGTCAGGCTACACACATCTTACAACATCTTACAAATGCTACCACTAACTAACAAAGCCCAAGCTTTGATCACGCAATGGATCGGACACTTCATATGGCACTCACGTGTGTTCCGAGTAAAACGGGCATCGTGCTATTTAGCTTTGCAGGAAGGGGGACTAAATTTACGGAGCATGAGTATTCACGGGCAGGCATTGAGAGTGCATAGAGTCATTCAGATTTTGAGCCAACATCAATTTTCTTTCGCCAGTCAGGTGATCGAATCAGTATGGTAATACGTAGATAGATCTCTACCGCTCAATATCCAGGTGTGGAAAAACATGTTGCCATATCTCACGGACAGTTTGTGTGACATTAGTTATCTGACGCACACTCCCATTCCTATGGAACAATGGTCGGTGAAGAATTTTTACACCCATTACAAAAAGCAACAAATATTCGAGGCACCTTTGGAACAGAATCGACACCCCAAGGAAGACTGGTTGGGTATCTGGCAGAACCTAGCGGAAGTGCGTCATTTGCCGCAGTTGCACCATCTGGGTTTTCAAATCGTCCACAAAATTTGGCCGGATCCAGTGAGATTGCATGAAAAACACATTATTCCCAGTGACCGATGTGCCCTGTGTGACAAGACGGGAAGCTTAGTTCATAAAATAAGTGCATGTCCCACGGCAGTAAATATTTGGCTCCAATACAAAGTTATTATGAACAGAATTACCAGAGGTTATTTCCATAACTATACAATAGAACACATAATCTATTTCCCCGCATTCCGAGTCTTCCCTAGAGCCAAAAGAAGAATCACGTTTTGGCTAACGTTACAAACTATTTTCATTATCCTTCATCAAAATTATATACAGGATGTAACATATTATGTTCAATATTTACGGGAACAATTCGCAGCAATGCACATTCATCGGAAAGAGCAATTATATGGCAACTACTGCAGGGCCATTTATGTATAAAGGAGCAGTTATTCAGTCGGTCTGTGCAACGATCCGTCATGACAATCGTTATAGCTAATTGTTGTTCTAAAAGAGAAAAAAGTTTTGTTACATTTTTGTAAGTTAATTGTATTGATACACGCGATTTCTAGGATAATAAATAAATAAATAATAATAATAATAAAAAAGTGGTCTAATGGTCAAGACGCTCACTTCTTGAGAAAAAGGTCCCGGGTTCAAACCCTTTTCGGGTCAACATTTTTTTTTCAAAATATATTTTTATATGCTCATATTTATTATTAATAATTGCTTTTTTTGCATTTGTCGTACATTATCTTAAATTAGTGACCATGGGAAAGTGGAGGTTAGGTAAGGTTCGGTGCGGTCATGTATCTACATTTTCCCCTCTCAAATTCCTAGCGCGACACGCTCGTCGACTTCCGTCGAATTTACTATTATAATCGCCATGTGAGATTTAAAGGGTTTCTATCGATTTTTAGCAGTAAAACTTTTTAAGTTGGGAGTGTGTGATTGATGATTTGGAGGGATAACACCCTCATCGGGGGATCTGGTAGAATCACTGAAAGGAGGGCATTATACAACAGTGTGCGATTTTCAGATTTAGACTTTTCTCGACGACGAAAAACGTTATTCTTTTAATATCCCCCTTTTTTGGCTGCATATCAAGGCAATGCTTTTCACACAAGTACGTCACGCAAGTACACTTATATCCAGGGGTTTAGTGGAGTCAGAGCGCTCCGCCCCGGTGCTTTTTTCAGACGCCAAGGATCGCATTGTTTCTTTATGTTATTTAATTTGATATTTATTTTTAAAACACATTTTTGCACATAGAAAGTAACCATTATCCACTTTTAGGTCCACTGATAGCAAAGCTATAGAAAATAGGGTCCTTATAATCCTGATCAATCCATTCGTCCGTGCGTGTCCTGAAATTAAGTCTCAGGAACTACAAGGTGTAGAGAGGTACTTGAGGTAGAGAGGTATAAAAATTATTTTTTTCAAATGCTTCTATTATGTTAAACGTAGCAGTATCTAACTTGACATAAACATTATTATTCGACACAACAGGTATATACTGTGAATGATTTATCACTAAACACCCCGTTGTCAGTGTTGCCAACCCGGTGCACAAAATATATTATGAACCATAATGTGTAGAGACGTAGCTGACGTGTCGTTGGAGAGGTCTCTTATGTTTTTTCTCTGTTTTGTTTGTCGTAGATTTTGTGCGTCGTGACTTTTGGGCCGTTGTTTTGTGTGTCACTGTTCGGTCATGGTGGTTTGCATGTCGATGTTTTTGACTGACGCGGTTTGTGGGTCGCTGTTTTGTGTGTCCCGCTTCTGTTTATTACTGTTGTTGAGCATCGCGGTATTTATGCGTCACTTTTTATATCCGATTTTGTCTCTCGATTTGCCTGTCGTTGTTTTTGTATGTGGATGTTTTTGCTTGCCGCGGTTTTTGGATGTCGATGTTTTTGTGTGTCGCGGATTTTGGGTGTCGAGGTTTTTGCCTGTCGCGGTTTTTGTATAGCTGTTTTTGCCTTCGCTTTTTTGTCTGTCGCGGTTTTTGCCTGTCGCTGTTTTGTTTCGCTGTTTTGTTGTTGCTGTTTCGTCGGTCCACCATTCAAGCGTGCAAGCTTGACGTGACAAGGTCTCGTGTACATCAATATACGTTCAGTACGTGTGGTGACTACTATTTCCATTAGCTTCGTCGGTGATACTAGTTTGTGACTCTTCGCCTACATAGCATTGTATTGTAATCACAAACACAATCGGATTCGACTATTTCTCTAAAAAAAATGCATTTAAAATAAGGTATGTTTCAACAGAATTCAACCTGTGCTTATATGATTACAGTTTAATGCTATATGTAGGTAAAAAATAAATTAGTATCATAGAAAAAAGTAATAGAAATTATCGTCACCGCAGGTACTAAACGTATATTGATGTACATGAGACCTTGTCACGTCAAGTTTACACAGAAACCAAGGTGGAATCCTGTAAGGAAAGAAAATACAACGACTAATCATACGTGTCCAATTTACAGGTACACTTAGATTCATCGAAATGGTCGGTTACGATTTTTTAAAGTTGTATGACAGTGTGGATTTATAACTAAGCCTTTGGTTCCTCAGATGCTCGTAAGGAACGTTTATATTCAGTGCAGTAACGAAGCTCGTATTTGGTTTAATTAGTAACCTATTCATTATAATTAACGAACGACGGTAGCTCAGTAGAGCAATCGGGAAGTCCTGGGAACGATCGCAGCAGCCGCCCATTCAGACTTTTCCATTGTTTTCCCCTCAGTCACACCAGACAAATGCCGAAATGATACCTACACACTAGCACCTGACCGACCACTTTCCAACAACATCTCCCCCATCCTGTGGCGGTCTGGGTATAATGCTTATTTTAATCTAGGCCAGTATTTTGATTACTTGAGTTCATCAGACTGTACTGTCACTGTGTTCTCCTACGCATATTCACCCTAGCGTTGGCAGAATCATAACAAAGACGGATATTTGTCATTATGATCTGTTTACTTATGACCTGGACTCAGAGGACAACTAGGGCAAACATCAAGCACCACAGTTTGCGGAACGCTGCTGTAATTTACTTGTTATTCGTCGATAACACATCATGCATGTTCATCAATTATGAAAGGAAATGCGGTGTCGTTTCTCCATTGATCCCGAATAAACACTGCAATTTACACGAACAAGAGCAAGCAAAAAGGTACAACCTTTTTTTTTTTTTTTTATTCACTCACATTGGGCTCCAACGAGCAAAAGCTCACATCAAGGAGCAGTACATATATACATGTTACAAGAACGCACAATTCGAAGTCTGCTGTTTGAGAGAAAAAAAAATATATGACGTAATACATTCTTCAGTTATGCTAATAAACAAATTGTAAAGTACAGTGTTTGCTTGGAAATATAGTTACTGAGCAGAAGAAAGAAACAAAAGAGACACTCCATTTTAAGATACACTAATTCTGAGTAGCAGTAAGATACACTTTGTACCCATCCCATGCCTCACCTAGCTGGAGTACGCTAACACAACTTACAACTTCTGTAATTAGATTTCTTATTTACTATTTGAGGCCATCATTCTGATTCTACATTCGTTTGGAGACTGTTTACCTCCAACCAAAACCGAAGTTTTGTAGAGAATGTTTCCCAAATGTTTGCAAACAATGTTTCCTATTTTCCATTTCAAATGGGAAACAAGAAACAGTGTTTCTCTCTCAAGAAAAACATCAGAAAGTGTAGGGGTGTTCGGTATTGAGATTTTCATACCAACTTTCGGTATGTTTGGGATACCGACAATTATCGATATACCGATATACCGAAAATACCACAATACCTAAAATACCGAAAAACCCAGTATACCGAAATACAGAACAATATCACAATACCGACAAACAATTATAGTGAGCGATATGGAGGTACTCATGGACGTTTGTATTTAGGGAGTTGGCCTGGTCCCCCGCCCCCGGAAATTCCGGTTCATATGCAAAACATAGTATAATTTTAGGCATATTTATCTATATTTAGAGTTGTAATTCCTTTTCTCAAAAGAACTTTGTGTTAGGTACACATTGAAATTACCAGAAACATTGACAACTGCCGCGACCGGGACTCGAACCCAGATCTCCCAGTTGCTGGGCGGGTATGGTGCCCAATACACCACCGCAGCACGTCAATTATCTGTGTATATATACTAGCCCTCACACCTTAACACTCTTCCAGCCCTCACACCTTAACACTCGTCTAGCTGGTTACGAAGTCAAGGCACCCCATACATTTTAAAATTTTATTGAGGACTTTGCTCTGCAACCGTGCAGTTCGAAATAATAGATGTAACTCCTTTTTTTCACAAGAACCTTGTGTTAGGTAAACATTGAACTTAATACAGAAAAATTGACAACCACCCGGTCAGCAGCAAATGGGTCCAAATGTCAATCTTTTAACCTTGCCAGTGTAATAATATAGTGTATATTTACACGAACGATAAGTAATGCAATTTTGGCAATCTCACCTAAGAAAACAACATTGACATGAGAAAGACAAATTTGCTTATTCGTATTACAGAATTACACATTATATCATTTAGGCCTACATTAACGCACAGACTCATTTCGAAATAATTTCGAAGGTCTTTAGGCGACTCAGGCTCAGACCAGATGGATAATGATGTAATGATTGGTGGAATGGAGAAAGTGGTAGGAAACGGAAGAACCCCGAACAAACCCACGCACACGGTGTTTGTTCACCACAAAGCTCACATGGCATGAGGAGGGTTTGAACCGACGAACCCAAATGCTAGAGATGAGCGCTCCACCCATTGGGCCACCACGGTCCGCTCTAATTAGGTAGTGTTTGGTTCTTTCCTGATAATGAAACCATTGTTGCTGTAAATTCGCCGACTTCATGTCGTGTCAATTTAAAAAGTCAATCACGCAGCGGCAGTTTTGACGATGGGATAAAAGCAAGCAGCAAAATGCATTTCAGCAACATTTTGTTGTAATTCGAAAACTGTTGAGTAGGAATGGATCCACCAGGATGGGGATATTCAAAGCTCCGATCTTCGTGGTTTCAGATATCCGGTCCAATGGCTTCGTCCGATTTCGGTCACAGGTTCAAAGACCCGGAATTCGGATTTCATTATTATGATGCATCTGCAACTCCAATGGCACGATGGTAAATTATGAATATATTATGAATTATGAGGGAACAATACCTTCCCTCCTCTGCCTACCTCATCCCGGCCTTAGCCAAAGAAAGGAGAGACAGTATAGACTTTTTAAAATTTTATTTATGACCTTTAGGCATCTAAGGTTCAGGCTGGGATAGATGAGGAGAAAGGATTCAGGAAGATGTCGGCCAGGGCCTACGTTGCAGGTGCCACCCCGGCATTTGTCTAATGTGACTGAAGAAAAACCCTGGGTAAACCTCAGTCAGGATTATCGCTGAGATTGAACCAACGACCTACCGAATTCTACGCCAATGTTCTACTACTGAGTATTTTCGGAATATCGATATTTATGTATGGATGATACCGAATTTTCGGTATTCCAACATACCTATGTTCGGTATATCCATATTTTTGACTGCCGTAAGAAATTGTTTTCTAAATGTTTTCCAAGGTTTCTGAAATGTTTGCAAACATTTGTGAAACATTTCAATGGAAACATTTTGAAAACACGAAAAACACGTCGGGAAACAGTTTGCAAACAATGTTTCCGGAAACATGTTTCCATGTCTGGACGTGGCTTTATTCTCCTTTGACTAAATAAGTGAACAGAAGCTAAAGGTCAACGTCTCCAGGAAAAAGCCGATTGTTTCAATGTTACACTGCGCAGCGCGCTGCCGGAAAGCGCAAAGTATGGAAGTCATGAACGTAGTAATACAATGGACTAGTAACAAGCTAAGATTTAAGTTACGGAAGTGCGCCTTGATGCCATGATGAAGAGTCAAAACCATTGCAATGGTCCATAAAAACTAATGTTAATTTTCCCATTTTTAATTCGATAATTTAAGGATAAATGAAGGGATTGGATGTGTTTCATCATGTAGTTTGAAGAAGGTGACAAAGAACTTCTCAGAAACACAAGAAAGCAATAGCTAAGATTGTTCTTTAATTTCAAATTAAATAATATTTGCTATTCAGCTTAGAATCATCCACTCTTCTTGAGAAGTTATATGTTAGTGTATTTTACCGATATTTACAATAAGGAGGATTATTAAGGATGAAAAACCTGTAAAGATAGTAGAGAATAGGCTCCAGCGTTCGTAAACGCAATTGAAGAGAATTTCATGTAAAATTTACGGGTGTTTTTCTTCATAGAAGAATCGCAGAGGTACACAATTCACCTTCTTGAGAAAGTTTTGGAAGTTTTTCTTCTGGACTCTCGTGGCGTCCCCCTGGTTGGAACTTGGAACATTGCCACTCGTGAAGTTTTGGTCTACCTTGGCTTCCCCTAGGTGGGAAATTGGAGTTCTTAAGGTCTTGGACTTCTGTGGCATCCACTCTAAATTTCGGCGCCCTTGGCTATTGCCTGTGTAGCTTATGCTTGGATCCTGGCAAATCTATAAATTTCTTCCCAAATAACTAATTTCAATAACATCACATAACATCACCAAGCTGGAGCATATTTTGAAAAGTCGTCCCTGAATCAACAGGGGAGGCGTGCCCCCCTAGTGGAGCCGCCAGTGTACCACATATGATTTATTGGGTCACCATCAACGTTCCGCATGCGTCCCCTCTTAGAAGTAGATCGTCCACCTGCGTTCCAGGACAAAAAAGTAGGAGAATGCAAATTTGATTTTCCGGGAACTGGGGTAGCGGCGTTCTACCTTCTAAATCGACCACTGGACTGGCAGATTTAACTCCTGTACAGAGGATTACAACCCCAAGAAGACAGTCAATAAGGTTTTCAAAAGAGGCTAGTGAAACTGCCTGTGTGGTTGTGAAGATAGAAATGAACAATTTTGTTCCATGTGCCTCTTATCTGGTGGAAAAGAATAGTGAATAAAAATAGGAGACACGGATTAGCTTCCCAATCCTTGCTCAGGTAGCGCAACAAACAGAAAAAACAAACAACCACCGGCCGCCGCTGAAGGACTGACTTCCTCAGAATTCGCCATCCCTGAGATTTATATTAAATTTAGTTTGCATTCGCGCTCACGAAATACAAATTGAATAGATAAGTACACTAAATAAAATTTTAAAACAAATTTTTATTTGACATGAAAACCGAGGTTTTGAACAAAAAGCGAACTTTGATAAAAGTTATCAACACCTGACAACCTAGTTTCGAATTAAAGTTAAAGATATATCCTGTGCGCTCCATATACTCTCGACCAACGCCGTTGCACGAGGTGAGGTAAGGTAGTCAGTCCCACGCTCGATTGCTTTTTACGTCCCAAGGTGACCGCGAATCAGGAATTCCGTTAGGATTTTCAGTTTCGGAGGTGTAAACTCAAAATTGAGAGGGTGTAAGTAAAGTTTTGCACGGCTTGTATCGTTTTGACCGTAAAATATTTAAAGTTGGGGGTGCTCTCTCGAGGTTTGCGGGTGACACCTGTAACAGGCACGATGCTCTTCCCTGTTACTTTTTATAATGTATTTCAACTATCTATGTATTTTTTTTTAATTTTATATTGCATTTTATTGTAAGTAAGTGTATAAATTGTGTGTATTAATTGGTAAGATCTGGCCAGATCAAATATATTTAGTGTTATGATGAATAATTAAGTGTATGTTTATGTATGTAATCAATGTGTACTGTAATCCATGTATTTTTATCTGTATTTCTCATGTAATCATTTTGTATAATCTTTCTCATGTAACATATAGAACATTTTCTTTTAGTTTAGCAGCCCCAAAACGAAATATATTGGACGATTCTGTGTACGAAAGCAGCTGGAATCTGGAGCTAGCTGCAGAAGGGGAGCTTTCCTCCAATCAGGACTTCTCTTTTAAACTTCTGAGAGCCACTTGCGTAAGCAGCCATTGTTATTGGCTTGGGTGGTCGTCACCTATTTAAGCAACCTGCCGGTGCCAACGGAGCACTGTTTATCCTCGTCAGACATACCACCTTCTTCGATGCAGCACCCAGCAGCTAGGTCCGGCTTGGTAAACCTTTATTAGGGGCTTTTAATTTTATCTTTTCTTTTGAGAGAGCAAAGTAACTTCGTAAAGTACAAAGAATTCGTCAAACTCTGTTTTCCGTTCTATCCGATTAGACAAAAATACATATTTTTTTTTATTATTAATATGATGCTTTGTATACAGGAGAATTCAGAGTCCCGAGACGCTCTATATTATGATTTTTGATAAGGCTAGGGATCTTTGAAATCTGGACCCCTTGGAGGGGAAGGAAAAGCTTTGTGCTTTCCGCCAGTGCTATTGATTTAATTTTTATCTCATGGGAGAGATTGCAACAGCGGTTGCATTGCAAAGTCTGTGTGTTTCTATTAAGCGGCGCAGCAAGTAATTGAGTTAAATTCAAGTTTATTGTCTGGCCGAAATATCACTGTCTCTGCGACAGCGGGCATGCGAATCTATAACTCACTGTCTCTACGACAGATCCTCCCAAGTGTATATTTCATATGTGTTTTAAAATCCCTATTCCTGTATGTGTATGTAAATCATGGCTAGGCTAACCCGAGATGTCACAGTTTGCAGGAGGACATTTCTCGGTGATCTCATTTCTAAGGTCTATCCTTGCTATACGCGGGAAGACAGCTGTTGATTGCTTTTTTATCTCTTCAAGAAACTTTGTCAGAGAAAATCCTCTTGTTAATTAATTTTTTGATTATCTAAAGCGGTCCCATTAGAGTGACCAGTGCATATGAGCGCAAGGTTGAGTTTTCTTTGAAGTGCAGCCGACTTGAGAACAGGGAACTTAATAGGCCGTTAATTTAATTCAGGCGAAGTCTGAAATCGCGACCTTTTGACCCCGAGTGTCTTATTGGCTCTGAAATGAGACGGTATATAATTTTTATTATCTTAGAGAGAGAGAGAGCCGTGTGTGTAGTCTGAAAGTGTGTGACTCCCTGAGAAATTAACATTAGAGTATCTCTTTTTTTGTACATATTAGAGCAAGCGGGGGGAACAAATTAGTCACCACCATCATCACCATTAGAAGAAACAGTCAAAAGAATCAGTATTTCTTCAATAAACAGTATTGTCCAAGATAACTCTCCTTGTGTAATTTCTGCCATATCCTGTCTGCAAAAGGTTCGGGGAGACGTATCACGTTCTCTCGATTTGTCACAAGGTATTTTTGGCGTAGTCTTATATTCTTCCTGAACGTTAGGTTAAAAAGACTAAGTGTTTTATTTTTTTAAGTGTTAAGTATTTTCCCTTTCCCTCGTGGAAGAGTGGCACATCCGGGCAACTAAGTATTTTCTTTTTGTTATTATATTTCTTTGTGAACCACACCCGTTACAATACCTGTATGGTAACCTTGCAACACACCCCAACAGGGGGGATCTGGCGAAATCACTGGCGCGAATATCAAGGACACTCGGATACTCAGTTGGTTTGATAGGAGGCTGAGTGAACCTCAGAATGCGTCATGGGAGCATTGAAGGAACCCCTGTATTTAACCCGGTGTAACGGGATTGTTTTACCCCCATCGAATTTTTACCCCCTGTCGGTTTCAGTGAACATCAAAGAAAATGTTAAATCTTTTTAAATATAATTACTTTATAAGAGATGCTGCATCTGCACATATAATTTGGTCAGGGGGGGGGGGGGGGGGGGCGGCGGGTAAAATTCAACCGTGAAATTTTTACCCTCACGTCGGTTTTCCTTATCTTCAAAGAAACATCCTGAATTTTTTAATATAATTAGTATTTAAGAGATGCTGCATCTGCACATATAGTTTGGTCAGTCGGGGGGGGGGGGTTAACAATTCAGCCGTGAATTTTTTACCCCCCACGTCGGTTTTCCTTATCTTCAAAGACATATCCTGTATTTTTACATAGAATTACTATATAATAGTTGCTGCATTCGCAGATATAGTTTTGTCAGTGGGGTTAATATTCAGCCGTGAAATGTTTACCCTCCAAGTCACTTTTGCTTAATTTAAAAGAAAACGTGTGTATTTTCTAAATGTGTGTCCTGCAAATTTATATTTATTTTTGGATATACGGGTACTATGGTCAGTTGCCGGTGAAAAAATCAATTGTGAAATTTTGCCTCCACTTTACTTTTTCTTAAATGGCAAGATAAAGGCAAGATTTCCGACAAGAGGTGGCAGCACTATCTCCGTATATGTCTAATGTATTTTTTTCGTTGGAAGAAATGTCAATGCTGCTCCTACAAATTCAAACCTAGAGAGTTCACACTTTCAGGGAGGAAAGTTCATAACCAATTCAAGAGTTCCATCCGTGCCGATTTTTCATTTCCTTTCTTGTTCCTTGTTGAAATCATTTCATTGTTGTTATGCCTATAATAATGAAGCTCTTTCAACAATGAAGAAAAAATAGAATAAATAATCGGCACAGATAGAACTCTTGAATCGGTTATGAACTTCCTTCCCTGAATGTTTGAACTCTCTGGGCTTGAATTTGTAGGAGCAACATGGACATTTCGTGCAACGATAAAAATACATTAGACATATACGGAGATAGTGCTGCCATCTCTTGTCGGAGATTTTGGCTTTGCATTGCCCTGAACTTTATTATTATTATTATTATTTTACTTTTTATACATTATTTTTGCATAACTTACGGGGAATCTGCGCATGATGTTTTGTTATTGCGGGTAAAAATCAACCATGAATTTTTTTTTAAACCACGTCAGTTTTCCTGAACTTCAAGGGAAGTTTGTGTTTTTAATATACGTTTGTTTAGGAAAATATGGGGAATCTGCTTATGTGGTTTGTTCGTAGGGGGTAAAATATCTACGCTGAATATTTTTTCCTTGATTTAGTTTTGTTAACTTCAAAGAATCCTTGTGTATTTTGATATATAATATATGCAGAATTTCATTATTTGGTTTGTTAATTGGTGGTGTATCTGGTGTGCAATTTTTATCCCGCATACGCTTTCTTCAACTTCAATAAACCTTGTAAATTTGTGTTCATATTTACTGCATAAGATATGTGGAATACGTGTATACCTGATGGTTAAAGTGACAATACACAGTTTCCAAGTGTGAAGGCAATTAACGTATGACAGTGATACTTTGTAGTCTTATATAAAGTGAGACAGTGCGGGATGCTTTTACGCTGGGAAAAAAAATAGTTCAATTTTTCTCCATCAGGCGAAAATGTGGCGCTGTACAAACTATCAACACGTAGAAATGTACAGATGAGATTATGACCTAGCCAGGAAAGATCAAACACGTGGGAGATATGCAATGTGAACAACTTTATTAGCAGCACGTTTTTGTACAGCATATTTTAACCTGGTAGAGAAAATTGGAACTAATTTTCTTCCTATCTTTAAACGATACTTCATTGTCTCAATCTCAGCATATCTAAGAAGTATCAATGTTTGTACTACGTTCATAACCGCCCGCACTGGGCCACTGTGAATAATATCACTTTAATTGTTACCACCTTGTACTTTGGTCAATGAGGGAGTAAAAATGTTTGGTCAAATATTTACGCCCAAGCCGGTTTTTCTTAACTGGAAAGAAAGTTTGTGCATTTTATATATCATTACTTTCGACGATCTGCATCTCGAGGATTGCAGCAGACCGAGTTATATGAAAAGAAAAGGGGGAGACCTTCATCCAGCAGTGGATAGAAAACGGCTGATATGATGATGATATGTCGTTACTACATAAGATATGCAGAATCTGCATATTCAGTATAGTTTGGCGAATGGGGAGTAGAAACACTAACCGTGAAGGGAACCGTGCCTTTAAAGGATGCGTGTATGTTTCTTAACATTAATTTATAAGAGATATTGTATTTCTTCTGCAGTTTTGTTACAGGGGGTAGGTGAATTTTTTATTTGGATGACGAGTATACTTATACTAAGACTGGTGGAAGTTCGGTTTGGTTTACAGGCTGCTGAAAGCTTGAGAAATTGAACTTTGAAGCTTCATGTTTCCACGTCTCGTTCATCCGCATTTCAGAGAATTTCTCGGAGTGCCTTATTTCGTTTGCGGAAGTATCTCACTGATTCTAGTTAGTGCACTAACAGGCGAAACAAAATATGTGAGGTAAACATCTTCCTTCCCGGGCATAAGTTTGGGAGGCCGCCATATTGAAAAATGGCCAAAAAAATAGATTTTTTTCTAACGATCTGTAATATTTTAAAAATAGATATTACAGAATCAATGAAGAAGCCGGTTTGAAACCCACAGACATTCATATTCTATTTTTTTTAAATATATAGGTCGCCATCTGGGACCGTGGAGCCCCTAAAAAGCGGGGTGGAACATTCTTGAAATCTGATAATTTCTTGAAAACAAACTATATTTTCCCCTCCATCTTGGTGGTTAATAAGCAGATTTAAACCACGTAAACTTATATTCAGTTTAAATTTTCAAGAGATTCATAGATGACTAGTTGGGAAAAGGAGGGCCTCTAGAAAGGCGCCCATCGTTAAAATTTGACGATTTCTTCAAAAAATTATTTTATTTCCATTATGTTGTTATTTTATATTGTAGAAGATTTGAAGCCTTGTTTAAAGCTTGGTAAACAGGCATACATATTCAATTTTCCGAAGACTCATATATAGTCATATGGACCTTACGGGGCCCCTAAAAGAAGACCAT
>JAGDQP010023191.1:0-29482 GCA_022664845.1 Lepisma saccharinum
CTAGAGGTAGTGCTTCGCCACATAAATAAGACCCAAACAGAGGAACGTTCTGTGATGGCTCCGAGAGTTCGGGCTTCAAGCCTCGCTTCCAGACTAAATACAAGTACTGTTGGTCCCGGTTTCGAGACCTTGTTGGGGCTTGATTAGGGCTTCTGCCCCCTGAATACTCTTGTTTGAACCTATATACACAGTAACGTGGAACCTACATTGCGTTCTCTCACTCAACTTAAAATGGGTCCATACGTTCAGCCAAATTATAAAATACCAAAACAAGTTAACACTAAGTGTACTGAACGTATATATCATTTTTTTAAAAAAATAAAAAAAAATGTCCACCTCAAAACGAAGGAAAGAGAGGGATAAAGAACCGTAGTAAAGGCGCCATAAACAGCCGCTCTTTTCAAATCGAAAAGAAGCATAACGATTGGTCGCGTTGTCCCTCTGAAAAAGAAAAAAACATAAAAAAAGAAAGTCCAGAAAGAAGGAAGGTATTCCTTACCATTTTTTCTCCCAACAAGGCACGCAAAAGATATCGGCTGAAGAGACCAAAATAGGTCGAAACAGCTAGCGCAAACTGTCCTGATAGCAGCCAATTTCAAGATGGACAATTTATAAAAATCTTCTGAGGTGACTCTGGAAAAAGGCAGGCCGGGTTCGTATCCGGTTAGAGGCAAAGACCAGAATCCTTCAACACAGAGGCACACTATCCGTGAAGTGCAACGCAGTCCTGTACCTAAATTGAAACTGAAAAACCAACTTTGAATCTTGTTCAGAGTAACATTAGCTCCACAAGCATTCAACCAACTTTATGACGACAATTAGAATGATGCCACAGCCAATTTGAAAATACTGTGGCAAAATTTACAAGATCCAACAACTTAAACAAAAAAAAAAGGGATCTACAAACCAAAGTATGTAAAACAACCTTCACAACACAGAACCCACACAAACTGGGAAATCCAGAGTAAATGCAATAGCGCTGGATTCCCTTGAAGAAAACAAACTTGTAGCCTCCACACTGATAAAACATAAAGCTTGTTTTAATAAAATAAAAATAAAGCCTTCATTAAGGCCACTATAGTTTTTAGAAGAAACGAAACTATCTTCAAAACTTGATGTTAAATAAAACGAAGCTCAGCTTCCAAAATCCTCCACATTAATTTACCCTCTAGAAATAAAGGGTTTAAATCCACATAAGGGGCCAAACCACTCTCCTCACACACGTTTGGACAAATAGGTTAATGGAGAAGGTTAAACTTACCTCAAAAGACCTGACGCTTAGGCAAAACACTGATATTAACAAAAGATGACTATTTTGCTATACTTAGCACAAAAAGTGGCACCCACATTATATTAACAAAATATTGAGAAAGAATCAAAGGTTTCGAGTACCTAATACTGCCTAATAATGCTAGAAACAAAAAATAAAAAAAACGTATGACAAAGAATAAACAAAATCTGTCTACATAGGACGGAATCTGTTCTCTCCTTGGGCACTCCTATTCAACCAAGTCTTGTCATAGTTGAACAGAACTATTTAAAATAAACAACAACTTAAAAAAGGCCTAATAACGCTCATCTCACACCGACAACTGGAACAACTTTTTAACATTAAAGAGTCTATTAACAGACGCTAATGTAGATCACGCTACTGCTGATTAAATGCACCACAAGTGCATAATAAACAAACATGGCTTTGAGCCTAAAGATAAACAAACCAAAATACTAAAATAACAAACAAAACTCATTCTCAACAAGCAGGTGCGCACCTGCCAATATATATATATATATGTATATATATATATATATATATATATATATATATATATATATATGATATCAGATAATGAAACCGAATACATTTTCGGGGACAAACAAGCAGTAGCAAAAATGTCCAAAATACCCACAATTACCACACCCAGACCCTCTGCGAAAGCAGATAGGCCTTTTAAAAGTGATTTTAAGTCAGTACATATGAGGGGTGTACATTTATTATGAAAGCTTCAAAAACACACTTTTTAGCACGGTTGTGCTGAAGTAGAACAAACAGTTTTCCACCGAAACAACAATCTAGTGCCAAAATTATTTTAGGAAATATTATACAACAAACAAAATAGGGTGGGGTATTACCCTGAAAGCCCAACGAGAACTACCATACCACATTGGCCTATTATAATTATAAAAACGTGCTTCCACGAACTGGACCAGGCCACCAAGGTACATACAACGCTATCAAATATACGTAGAAAACAAAACTCTTCTTAAAAGACTGTTAGAGATCAAACTGCTCTCAATAGACAAACTTATGGCCAAAAATGACCTAGAGATACAGACGTGGCTATCACTATCATCTTATGCACGTAGCCACAAGTTCAAACCCCGTAGTGGTCGAACACATGAAGTGGTTCAGAATCCAACTAATCAGACAACTGTAGGGCCTGTCTTTCCAAGCCCATCTGGCAGTCGCAGATGTCAACAGCGACTACCAACAACTACATTTAGAAAAAATATTTATAACAACCCAACAACAAATAAAGTGCAAACTGTAGATGCATACACAACAATAGCAACGGAGTATTATTATTATTAATAATAATAATAATCGCAGCACAACAGCTGCACGAAATCTCAGGCTACACGAGCACAAAATACTGTCCCCAACTCCATATTTGGGAAACGAACCCAGTACCAACATATTCTATTTGAAATTATTCAAATGTATACATTTATAATTAAGGACCGCAGGCGAAAGATTCCAAACACAGGGAACATAATTATACTTGATAAACAATGTGCCTCATCAAAAAGGATGCAAATATGCACATATACCCACTTCGCCACATAAATAAGACCCAAACAGAGGAACGTTCTGTGATGGCTCCGAGAGTTCGGGCTTCAAGCCTCGCTTCCAGACTAAATACATATAATGTATCAGTATCTACATTCATTCTTCCTTGAGTATCGGTATCTTGTATCAGATACTTTTAGGCAGAATCTTCCATGTCTTGTCATGTCATTATCTACCGTCTGGTGCAGCGTCAGCTTTGAGTTAGAAATTTTTGTATTATGCTTCTGGCATCTTTAGTTCAGGGCAGGATAGGGTAGGGGAGAGGATGGGAAATGTAGCAGTCAGTCCATTGGCAAAGGTTCCATATTGGTGTTCCTCTGCTAAATATAATGACCAACATACATTTTACGGGCCGGGACTGTCGCCCCAAAAGGTTTCTGCCACTAACTGGGAGGAGACCCCTTAATTCCTCTTGCTGAGACTTAAGGGAACCGACCGGGGTAGACGCCTAATGTCCAATCCATACGTTCACGTCGTGGGGCCTGTTAGTACCCAAGCAACTGCTTGGTGAACGAACATAGATGGGCTGCTCACCAACCCGCATTAACAGACAGCGTGGTGAGTAAAATGTTTGCACCCCTCATTGCCCGAAGGACGGAATGCAGCGGTCAGTCATGCAGGAAGTCAGAGGGTCAAAATGACAGGTTTTGGACTGTAGACTGCCAGGACACCGACACGGCAACTCGAACGGACCTATACGTGGCGACTCTAAACTGTCAGTCACTTGCAGGAGAGGACAAATTAGAAGAATTGCAGAATGAACTAACAAGGATTAAGTGGGACATCATAGGACTAGCGGAAGTGTGGAGGAAGAATGAAGAACAGTTGAAACTACTGCCAGGGCACACGTTCTACTTTAAAGGAACAGAAATTGGAAAACCGACAGGCGTTGGCTTTATAATTAATAAAGACCTGAAGACACGGATCACAGAAATTGAAGGAATTTCAGATAGAATCGCACGGGTAGTAATAAAGATAAACAACAGATACAGTATGGAAATTATACAAGTGTATGCTCCAACATCCCCACATCCGGAGGAGGAAATCGAAGACCTATACGAGGAGATACAAAAGATTTGGATAGTAGCAAATCGCATTACAAAATTGTAATGGGAGACTTCAGTGCGAAAGTAGGACCCAAGCAGAGCAGTGTAACAGAAGTTGGAAACTTTGGATTTGGCAAAAGAAACAAGAGAGGAGAGAAGTTAGTGCAATTCTCAGAAGCCAACAGACTGTTCATTTCCAATACATTTTTCAAGAAACCGCCCCAGAGGTAGTGGACATGGAAAGGCCCAAATGGGACCAAAAACGAAATAGACTACGTTCTATCGAATAACAGGGAAATTGTGCAAGATGTGTCTGTTCTGAACAGTTTCGAAGTCTCGAGAGATCATAGGATGGTGAGATGTAAGCTGAAACTAAATACTAGACTTGAGAGAAAGAAGCTTATCAGAGGAAAAACGCCACTTTTTGATCTGGAAAATCTAGGGAAAAACAGAGACATTCGAGATAGAACTAAGCAACAGATTTAGCGTCTTGGAAGAGTTAGAGGATGAAGAAGACATCAATAGCAGAAATAAAATACTGACTGAGATAATAAGAGAGAGAGAGCCAAGAAAATAGCAAGCACCAGAAAAAGAAAAGACAGCAAAATCTCAGAAGAAACTAAACTCTTGATGAAGAAAAGAAGGGGAATGAAAGAAGAGAAAAAATACATAAACAGGATTACATAAACATTTAGTACATAGAACTATATAAAACCTTAAGGAAAAAAATAAGAGAAGATGTACGAAGATATAACGAAAATCTTATAAGAAATACAATCGAGGCAAACAAGGGCCTGAAGAAAACGAAACAGCAGCTCATGGTAGGGAAAAAAGCAAATAATTGTGGTTAAGAGACCAGACGGGACCGTAACACGAAATAAGGAAGAAATTATAAAAGTATTTGAAAATTTCTATACAAAATTGTACTACTCCGAAGAAGAGCTAGGTAATGAAGACTCAGAAGAAAATGCTGTAGATGTCCCAGACGTAATGAAAGAAGTGGATAAAGTACTTCTAAGAATGAAAAACGGAAAATCGCCAGGAGAAGATGGACTCACAGCAGAAATGTTTATATGGGGAGGTGAAAAGATGAAAGAGGAAGTTGCTAAATTATTCTCGATGTGCCTAAGGAATAGAGAAATACCGTCAAGTTGGAATAATGCTGTTATTATTTAGTTGTACAAGAAAGGGGACACAGAACGCGTCGAAAACTACAGACCAATTAGTTTACTCTCAGTTCTATACAAAATGTTCACCAAAGTTATTTTAAATCGTCTTGAACGGGACTTGGATTTTAACCAGGGAAGGAAACAAGCTGGATTTCGTCGTGTATTTAGCACAGTGGACCACATACAAACATTGAATGAAGTTATGGTTAAGGTAAGATAAAATGAAATTTATGGCGGTAACAGCACTATGGTTTTGAATGAAGTTATGGAAAGGACTGATGACTATGAACTTCCACTATGTTTGGAATTCATAGATTTTGAAAAAGTTTTCGATTCGGTCTCCTTGGTAGCAATACTTAAATCACTTGAACATTAAGGCATCAAAACTGCATACATCAAGTTACTGCTAAACATTTATCAACTGCTACATCTGTCATTAGACTACATCAAGAAAGTGAAAAATTTTAATTTGGAAAAGGTATAAGGCAAGGAGATTCAATTTCTCCAGAACTGTTTTCTGTTGTCCTGGAGAGTGTGTTCCAAAATTTAAACTGGGATGAAGTTGGAATAAAAATTAATGGCGAATATCTTCATCACCTACGATTCGCTGATGATATAGTCCTGTTTGTTGCAAGTACAGAAGAACTACAAACCAGAATGGAAGAATTGAATAATGAGAATTCGAAAATAAGCCTGAAAATGAATGAAAGTAAAACGAAAGTAATGTACAATCAACATGCTGCAAAGAAGGAAGTAAAGATTAACGGAGAGACAATAGGTATAGTTGATGAGTATGTTTACTTAAGCCAGCTCAAAACATCAATTGCCAAGTTGACTGACGAAATTAATAGTAAAACGGCGTGGAGTTTGTTTGGAAGACTACACTTTATTTTTAAAAGTAAACTACCAATGTGTCTGAAGCTTAAAGTTTATAATCAATGTGTCTTACCTGTGATGATGTACGGCTTTGAAACTTGGACATTTAATGCGCAAACGACTCAAAGATGGAGAATCACACAAAGAGCACGGAAGAGATGCATGCTAGGAATAACCAGGAGGGACAGGAAGACAAATGAATGGATTCGCGCACAAACAAAGGTAGGGGATGTAATCAAGACTGCGAAGATGATGAAGCGACGTCCAAATGTAAGATGGGTAGATGAAATCGTTTTTCAGGAGCTACATGGATGAGGATAGCAGTAAACAGAGATATGTGGGGGAAAAAAGGGTGAGACCTTCATCCATTATTGGATTTAGAACGGCTGAATATGATGATGATACATTTTACGATGAGCTAGGGAGGTTGGTTGACTGATTACCGAAGTATAACTGGAAATCAATATTAAGGGATTTCGAAAAGTAAATGTAGGTAGAGGAACAAATTTTCAGACGTAGTATAGGGAAATAAAAAGTCTTCACAAAGTGAGCAACAACAGTTTCTTAAGCTTGATAACTTCAGCGATTTCGAAAAACCTAATAGCGAAGACCACGTACTTGGAACAAATACCCATAGAAATCTCCAGATGCAAAACGCACAATCAGATATATTATGTATTAGTTGATAGACGAAGACATGTTAGAGCTTATAGAAGAACAGAAGGTGACATAAATCAGTAGTTCGCGATCACATAAGGGAGAGAAAAGTTGCGTGTCGCGAGCAAGGAAAGCAAAAGATCAAAACAACCGAAATTCAAAGTAAAAAGTTAATATAATCCGAGCGTAAAAGCAGGTTACCAACTCGTAATCTCAAATAGATTCGAAGTCTTAGCAGAATCGAGTACCAGTAATAATAAAGATCATGGGCGTCGTTAGAGGAGGGGACATGTCCCCACGTCGCGAACTTAACGGCATTTTGCCAGTAGAGCCAAATAAATTGTTGATAGTTTGTTGAAAGCAGGCCTATATCATAGGTAATTTGTGAGAGGAACCACAAATTTTATTTTCTAGGGTTGGCAACCCTAGTTTTGCCTCAGATCAATGTTTAATTTCTACGATATTAAATGTGGTTTGGGTAAATTATAGTATTAACACTTGAAACCGAGACTTATCAGAACTTCATCATCAAAGTAAGTTGTTGTTGTGCGTACGTACTGTAACTGTATATTAAAGATATACCGTAGTAGCTCATTTATGAGATTCTTGTTCGTTACCTCTTTGTAATACTTGGTTATTTATTAGTCGGCAATTTTGAGTGACAAGTTGTAGCAGTTCTGAGTTTAAATGCAGGCACGAACTTAATCTTGCATTCACAAATGAACAGAAGTCAATTACGATTGAAATACTCTATAGGTGTCCTCACTAGGATTCCTTGGAAAGAGAACCTGTTGGTAGCAGATTTTTCTAAGGGCTGCAAATGCAATATAAGTTAAACTTCTGCCCCTAAATGAATGCCTCTGCATGTGTTAGTTTAGTTCAATAACCAATAACATATTTTAACCCTTTCTTCTAACACGAGTAGCTAAATTGGCTTTGCTTTATGACTGTTAATCAATCATAGCTTTATTGGGGCTGGATTTAACTTTTTTGTTGTATTACGTGATGAAATTAATTTATTTTATGGAACTATATCTAGAATTTTCTGCTTAGAACCTACTGCACTGAGTAGTCTGCGGGTCACTAAATGTCATGCCGAGGGCCACATCTGGTAGACCTTGAAGATTGTAAAGTAGATCCTAGGATTTTATTTCTGGGAGGGGTAGTGACATTTTTTAGAATACAATTTTTTAGAGTATTTTTTCTTATAATTGAATTTTTAAATGTCTTTATCGGGTTTCGGTGATGGGGAATATATCTTCCAACCCCCCTCTATCTGGGTTCTCCCCTGTGTTCTTGAATGTTTATGAATGAAAGTTTTTACACTATAGACTATGAATTACTAATCATTAAATTTCCTATGTAGGATGTCCCCCCAATATTTAAAAGCTAACGATGCCTATGATAAAGATAATGATATTGATGTGAACAAGATGTGGGAGGCATCATTACTGAGGTTTTCCTCAGTCACAGCGGGCAAATGCCGGGATGGTACCTTCAACTAAGACCCTGGCCAACACTTTCGCGCATCCTTTCCCCTCCATATCCCTGCCTGAGCCTTAGATGCCTAAAAGGCCATAAGATGTGCGAGACAATTAGTGACAAAGTGAATGGCGCATCGATAGAACTTGTAGAACAAGAAACGGCAGAGAACACTCTTCGGTTTGATAAAGAATGCATTGAGCTTCATGAGGGGCGAAAACAAGCAAACTACTACGGCAATGCCAAATGAGGGTTTAGGAACAAACATATCCGACGCTAAAAATTCACGAGAAAGAGGAAAATTGTAATACAAATAGCATAAGAGATCTTTAGAAAGGGGTAAGCTTGTTAAAGCCCCTCGTACACGATTCAATAAAGCTTGAACAAGAGCGTTGAATACGCAATTAGATGAAAATGACGTCATGAGTCAGAGACTCCACACAGGAAATCTCTTGAATTCAAGTCTTCTCATCCAATTCGTCCTATTTAGAACCTGTCCTATTTTTATTGAATTCAACGCAGTGATCTACCAATCACATCGCTGGTGACTTGAACACGTGACAACTGTACTTCCGGAAATCGGAATGCAAAAATTAAAATGTGAACATGGAGCAGGGAATTTTTAAGCCCTTGTTTTTATGATGCGAAATAAAGATATTATCAGAAAATCTAAATAAAATAAAATAAAGTGTCACTACAAGAAATTCCATCGCATCTTGCTGAGGTAAAGTGTACCTGATGTTTCTTCTGTAGTTTTTGTACAATCACTATTACAATAGAAATTGATACAGAGGGTTTACTATAATTCCTAATAAAGTTTGTATTGTATTTAGAAGCAAAGATATTAATATTTAAAGTGCCACTGAGTTGCTCATAATTTATGTGGAAAGGTCGAGTTTTTATTAAACTGTATGTAGGAAGTTCAAAGCTGCTAAACATAGAAGTATCTTGGTACACTTTACTATACGACACAAAACAATGTAATCTTTTCCAACGTATGTGAAAGTGTTGTAACTTAAAATATAGCAAAGTTTCGAGTCATGGAAGTATTAAATTAGAGTGAAATAGCGAAAAGTACTTGGAACTACTTGACTGCTTCCACGTTGGTGAGCGAGCACATTAAACCGTGCATATATAGCGAAAAGTACTTGGAACTACTTGGCTGCTTCCACGTCGGTGAGCGAGCACTTTAAACCGTGCATGAATAGCGAAAAGTACTTGGAACTACTTGACTGCTTCCACGTTGGTGAGCGAGCACATTAAACCGTGCATATATAGCGAAAAGTACTTGGAACTACTTGGCTGCTTCCACGTTGGTGAGCGAGCACTTTAAACCGTGCATGAATAGCGAAAAGTACTTGGAACTACTTGGCTGCTTCCACGTTGGTGAGCGAGCACATTAATTTGTGTATGAAATAGCGAAAAGTACTTGGAACTACTTGGCTGCTTCCACATTGGTGAGCGAGCACATTAATTTGTGTATGAAATAGCGAAAAGTACTTGGAACTACTTGACTGCTTCCACGTTGGTGAGCGAGCACATTAAACCGCGCATGAAATAGCAAAAAGTACTTCGAACTACTTGACTGCTTCCACGTTGGTGAGCGAGCACATTAAACCGTGCATGAAATAGCAAAAAGTACTTGGAACCACTTGGCTGCTTCCACGTTGGTGAGCGAGCACATTAAACCAAGCATCGCATATAATAAAAAATCTAACCTTCTTTAACCCGCCTTTGCTTATTCAACATTGTGGCCATGATTTCTGTAGCAAATAATGTGTTATTCATAATACGACGCAATGCTATTAATATTCCGCCGCATCCCTACAATCTGCATGTAGTAATGAACGCAAATAAATCTATTCCGACACGAAGTGTCACGATTAGTATGCCTCCACATGGCGCTATCTTGATCAACTGGAGTGCGTAACGAAATAATAATAAAATATGCATTTTCACTTTGGATTGTTAGTTGTCGTTAGATGTTTATAGAAGTGCGTGTAACCGGAAATAAATAAAAACTTATAAGAACTGAAAAGAGTTTTGAATAAAGCAATAAAAAGTCGATGTTCGAGGCATCACCAACTACGGAATCGCAGCCGTTAATCAGATTATTATTTTATTAAAAGCGACGCATATCATGTTTAACATTCACTCCGTGTTCCCGCTTTCAACGCAGAAAGAGCAAATCGACTCGTGTGCTCTTGGCTCCTTCACACTTCCGCTCAACTTATCGAATCGTGTACGTCTGTACGAGCACCATCCAAGCACTTTCAACACTACTTGGATACAACCCTTTGATTATTCCAGTTGGATCGTGTACGCACTCATCCAACTGCTTGTTCAAGAATTTCATTCAATGTTTATTGAATCGTGTACGAGGGGCTTAAGCAAAAGATACCAGCAACGGCTAGAAATGATGTGTAAAAATGAACGTGGAGATCTTGTAGCGTATATTTCATTAAAATTCTTGTTGTGGAGAAAAGTATAATTGCGACAAGCTTCTTAACGCACATTGGAAAGCAAATAGGAATTTGAAACCTATACCGTGGATACCAAGATCAAGGTTGAAATTAAAATAAAGGCAAACAGTTCAAATCACTTGAGGTTGACAAATGCCAAATTTAAAGTGTGAGAACCAGCATTAGTCAATGAATTTTATAAACTGATAAGTGGCCTATGAGAAACGAAGAGTTTCCAAAGGTAAGAGAAATACTCACCAGGGAACGTCCAAATACAGCACTCGAGTTGCCAAACGAGACCTATTTCATCTGATTAAATGGTCATATGCAAAATTTGAGTGACTGTGGGCAGGAACGAGAGACATGAAGAGAATCGGAGTTCTGTTTGCGCGTACTATGGGAACATGTGGACGTTTATTCATTACGTTGATATGTTGAGGCTTGTATCTATAATTAATTAAAAAGGTTGACAAGGCATATACACTTGACTTTATTATAAAAACACAGTAAACGTTACAGTTTCAATGTTCTATAAACACCTTCCTCAAACAACTCTTTTAGTTCATAATAATAACCACTGGCGTAACAGGCCGGTAGGCCCTGAGCCTGCCTCAACGCCATCTGTCCGTATTTAGTGGAACTGAGTCCACCTCGGTGACGGCAGTATGATCAGCACTGCGGGCACCTAACCACGAACAGGTGTATCATGGGCTTTCTAGACCGAGTGTGACCGTCACGTCTTTATTCAAGTGATTCCCCAGTATTCCTCACGACGCTGGGTGGACGCCGAAAAGTGGGACTCCAGCTGGGAATTGAAGGCTCCAACGCTCTAACCACTAGGCTATGGAGCCCCCTTTTTAGTTCATAATAAATATCAGAAAGCCAAGAGATTCTTTCCGAAACTAAATAAATTTCAACCAATCACAGATTGTTGCTCACAGGCCCCGGCCTCTTGTCAACTAGAATATATATCAAACTTGTAACTGAGATACTACATAAAAAGAAAACTGATGCAAGGCGCAAAAAGTATTTTAAATAAATAAAAAAATAATAATAAATAAATGACAATAAAAATATTAATAAATAAGCAATAAATAACAGAAAGGAATCTCAAGAAACAAACAAAATAGGTCCTCACAATAGTCCTTATTTTCTCGAATACTTTCTCCTCTCTTCTCTCCCCGTATATCTTCCCTTTCCTCATTTATTCTCAACCCACAATTCCGGTTCATCTCTTCCCAGATAGCACCCAAGTGTAAGCCAAGTTTGTTCTAGCTTTGTTTTTCCTTTGCAGCAGGCCCGTAGCCAAGAGGAGGCCTTAGCTCCTTAAATTTTCCAAGCCCCCCGCCCTAAATTGTTCTTAGCCCACTACCAGTACTTTGCATACATGTTTGAAAATTAAAGGTCAAACATGTCGTAATGACCAGCGTGTATTACGAACACGTGGACATTGTATAAACAATAACATACATGTTTATAGAACAAACATGTGGTTATGTAAGTAAACAAGTCATACATACACATTGGAGCAGACGACGGTCGATTCCGCAAACTAACACCAGATGGTGCAAATAACGGAAGACAGATTGAGCTGGAGTCAAGTAGGAGAAACAAAAAAAGCCACCCCTACAATCGCCTTTAAAAAGAACCTGCACAGAGCGAAAGGCATCACTCATTCATTCCGCGAGTGGTCAGCTCTTCTCCTTCATCCGTTCGCAGTTTGCTAAAAATCTGGAACATCCGTGGTACGCAGTTCGCTAAGGAACTGGTACCATCCTGCAGGTAGTTTGCTAAAAACTGGTGTGCACTCTCACATAGGGGGCGTTCGTAATCAATTCCTAACTCCTACTCCCTTTGGGTAGGAAATATTGAAGGTACCTTCGTTTCTTGCTCCGAAGGAAATGGTTTCGTACGTCCTTCGACAGGCGTGACATCTGTTGATAAATGTGAGAAGATATATTAACTTCCGTTATTACGTCGATTTGTACTGTAAACATATAGAAAAAATCGCAAAACACATTTATTCCCCCATAGTAAGAATTATAGGACGCACAACAATAAATTAGTATGATTCCAAAAATACATTTCGTCAGAATGTTGTGTGCTATGTCCGCCAGAACTTTTTCAACGAATGTGAAACCCAAATAGGTGAGTGTGTATTTAGGTTTTCACGATTTGCTCTATTTAACGTAAAATATCTAATGCTGTAAAGTTGGAGAGGTAGCATCTCCCTATCGCGGTTCTGGCGGAATTACTAGCTGCAACATTCCTTCACATGTAAAAGGCAATGCATCCCTGTGTGTTGTGTTTGAAACAAACTGATGTATAATCCTAAAGTGGCTTTATATTTCGTGTGTACTATGTACAAAGGCCCGAATGACCTTTCATCATTTCTGAATTACCGAGAAAGAAAATCAAATGACAATGATGCGTTGTGTGTTATAAACTGAGTACAAACGTACATATCTATTTTGCATTTATCTTGCGAAGCTTGAAATATCACGCTATCATTAATACCACAGAAAAATAAGAGCTTCCTTGGATAAACTTTACGCCCGCATCTTCCGCTAGGTGTTGAAGAATGTGTACGGTTTACATCACTTATTACTTTACCACTAACTGTGGCAGACAATTTTATAAATATCTAGTGACAACCAGCAATCCATTGTAACGGGTAGGCTTCGGTTGCTAGGTAACGCAATGTTGACTCTTTACGAATGTGTGTTCAGGCACGATGACAATAAATACTTATGATGTTTCCAATTTGTCCCGAATTAAACTATAGCAGGAAGCCGCAGTTAAGGGATGTCACTGCTACAGAAATCCATGGCCCAAACCGTGAAAGCATACATACAGTATGCTCCAAACAACATGTGAGAAAATTGCACTGATGTAGGAAGCGCAAGCAGGGCTTTCACTGCACCAGGAATCTTACTTAATGTTTAGAGCAGGAATATATCGTAAGAAAAAGTCTACCTTTCAAAAGAATATAAGGTATATTTAGCGATCATCTGGCTAGGTTTACATACCTGTTCGGGCTATCAAATATTGTTCAATAAACCATAGCAAGTATATACGTTATTACTTACACATATCGTTAAATGCATTATTCACTTTTTGTTCTTAATTATGAAAACAATATAAGCATTCTCGCTAATTAAACATTACAATTTGTTTAATGTTTTACACACTAAAAACACTGAAAATGAACATGAGTAATCGCCGAGCGCGTGAGCCATCTAACGACAAGTGAACTGACATGCACACAATCAGTCTCTATCAAATGTGACTGTGGGCTACACTGTTACACCATAAAGTATTACGAAAAGCTATGTCATTATTTCGTTAAATACGCACTCGAGTTGATCAACACCCAATAAACATGGTAGCATGGTTTCAAAATATTAAATGAATGAGTGGAAATATAAAGATTTTATCCCTGGTTGGGATCATATTCGGAATCAACAACCGGTGATAAAATACTCACGCACTAGGGAAGATCCCCGACATCCCTTCGGCAAATCGAACACTGCTTTGTGTTATGAATGATGAACGTCCACAAGAAGACACTGACAGTATCTCGAGAGAGCGAAGGGGGTTAGTTAAAGTCAGGTTAGATATGTTCCTGTAGACGTGATGTACATGGCGTTTAAAAGACACTGCATGGGCTTGCCCCCAATGCGCAAGATGCTAAATAGTCCCTGGTTTTTCTCTCGCCCTTTCAATTTTATTTCATCCTTCAGTGACTAGAAACATTGTGTTTAGATGTGACAAAGATAAGGGGCTCCCCCGTATCGGGATGGGCGTAAGGCATAGTGCTGTTACCGCCCATACAATTCATTTTATCTTATCGAAACATTGTATACTTACTGTACTCTACATTGTGCTATTGTTTGTCCTAATCTTCAAATACGCTGTTTAGTAAAATAGTCAAGAGTTTGCGTGTTGCAGATAAGTGCATTCTAACTTTTCATTTTCTATACATCTACATATCAGGCGCTTATTATGCGTAGGGACTTGAGGAAGTATACGAGGGTGAACAACTTGAGTATTTCCTTCAAACTCACTTTAAGATAATAATGCAGAAATCTGCAATGCAATGATGCAAATGCTATAATAAAGGTTCCTAGTTATTTCCAGGTGAACATGAGGTGATAATAGAATAGATATGCTACAGTGAATTATAGAAACATGGAATTTGTCAGATTCCCCCAATGGTAATGTAACCCCCGAATTGTAAAGTACACGGTCCTAACTTAATTTTTACTGGAAGTGTGTGGCATAATGTAGATTAAAACTTTCTATAAAATATGGAACAATTCAACTTGCTTCTCTCCAATTTTTGCTTCACTTCCCCAAGCTAAATATACTGACTGAATCCCTGAATAGAAATGTTTAATCATTTCTGATTTAGAGGTGTGAAATCTATAAGCTGCACTAAAATTAAATCGAATTTAATTTAGTACGGTGAAATGTAAATGTTATAAAAAAAACTAGTTGGATTTATTTCAGAATTTCGCCGCTAGACAAAAAAATATGTATACAATTTATTTTCTTTCATTAAATACTGTCCAATATTTACTATGTTAAATGTACTTCGGATGGTAACACTTTTATCTAGGTTTATTTTGGTGAAGCAAGCGGTAACATACCTTCTGTCTGGCTAGGTCTTCTGGGTAAATTAAATGGCCGAACTTCCGGAAAGGTACCTTTAATGGTACCTTCATGAAAGGTGCTATAAAATGACCTTTGCGACTGTTCCTTTAGGTTTTGAACGACCTTCAATATGGCGGCGACGAAGGAAAAGAGCTTTTGAAGGGAAAGGTAGTGACATTCCGGACGCCCTCATATAAAACCCTAACTTAAGGCCAGTTTAGACGACAGCATTTATGCTACGATGAATCTTACGATTAGTAGTAGTGCCAGAATGTGAAAGCAAGAATGCTACAATAGGGCAAGATGCTATGGTATAAATTCATAACTTTTTATTTTTTTGCCCTGGCACACTGCTTTCGCTAAGATTCATCGTACGAGAAATTGTATCGTCTAAAGCGGCCTTTAACCTGTACGCAGTTCGCCAAGGAATTGGTACAACCACCTGACACGTAATTCGCTAAGGAATTGGTGTCATCCGCACACATAGTTCTCCAAGGAACTGGTGTATACTCTTACCTTAATATTTTCCTTGTACGCAGTTTGCCAAGGAACTGGTACAACTTCCCGACACGCAGCTTGCTAAGGAACTGGTGTCTTCCTATTTTCCACAGTCTCTATCTAATCACTCAATAAAATAAAATATCTTTATAATCGTCCATACTCAAATACCTGTAAACAGTAATCTTCGGGACGGTAATTTTATTAACTTTGTTCTTGTATATAAACAAAGGGTTGAGGGCTAAAACCACTCCCGTGTGTCTTTGACTCTACGAATACAAAACTAAAAACAAAAAACAAAAAAAAAAAACATTACGATATACTTGATAAAATTTTAATAATTTTTTATAGATGTTTTTATATGTATGTTATTAGTACAAGTTTGTACTTTTATACAGTATATCGTATTCCATTATTATCGAAGCGAATGTAACTCTTATGAATAACAAATCAACACTTTATACATAGTTTTAGAAGTACTGTCCCATATCGAATCAGGAAAGGTGCCCTTGACGACCCCTTTCAAAGTTGCAAATTCATTTTGCAAGTTTATTGTGTGAGAAATATTACAAAATAATATTCAAACGTGAAATAACGTCTTGTGCTAATAAAAGGGCGTTGTTAGACTATCAGGTGCGGTTCGAACGTGCATGCCAATTCTTATTTACTGTAGGGGGACTAACAGGATTAATATTAGCTAATTCATCAATAGACATCGTACTACATGATACTTACTATGTCGTCGCCCACTTTCACTATGTTCTCTCCATAGGAGCAGTATTTGCAATTATAGCAGGAATTATTCACTGATTTCCTCTTTTTAGAGGTACGTCCCTTAACTCCAACTGACTAAAAATCAAATTTATTATACAATTTTAGGGGTAAACATCACATTTTTTCCTTAACATTTCTTATGTTTAAGAGGTATACCTCGACGATTCTCTGATTATCCAGATGCATACGTAACATGAAACATAGTATCAAGTGTAGGGGCCCTTTTATCATTACTTGCAGTTCTTATAGTAGTATTCATTATATGAGAAACTTTCGCCAGCTCACGTCCCATCCTACTTCCTGTTCAACAGCCAGCTTCTCTACAATGATATAAAAATTTACCCCCCTCCGAACATAGTTATGCAGAGATTCCTCATTTAACTGTTTAATATAAGATGGCAGATAAGTGCATTGGACCTAAGACCCGAAAACAAGAACAATTATGTCTTTCTTAGAAATGGCTACCTGAAACCAATTAGGCCTCCAAGATACTAGATCTCCGGTCACACAACAAATAACCTTCTTTCACGATCATACCATACTTGTTATCATAATAATTTCAGTACTTGTAGGTTATCTACTAATCTCTATTATATTTAACAAATTCATCAATCGATATTTATTAGAGGGTCAAACCCTAGAAACTATCTGAACGATCCTACCAGCAATTTTATTAACTTTCATCGGCCTACCATCCTTATTTCTTGTCTATTTAATTGATGAAATCAATCAACTAGACTAAAAGTTATTGGCTATCAGTGGTACTGAAGTTACGAATACTCGGACTTCGCCCACACAGAATTTGATTCATTCATAATTCCAATCAACGAAATAATAATAATAATAAAAAAAAAACACTTCCGACTTCTAGATGTAGATAATCGAGTAATCCTACCAATCAACACAGACATTCAAGTATTAATTACAGCAGCAGACGTTCTTCACTCATGAGCCATGCCATCCATGGGACAAAAAACGGATGCAACCTCCAACCGCCTAAATGAAATCGGAATGAATGCAAAATGAATTGGACTATTCTTTGGATAATGCTCTGAAATCTGCGGCGCAAATCATACCTTCATACCAATCGTTATAGAAATCTGCCTACACCGACAATTTATTAACTGAATATCAAATATAATCCAAGAAGCTTCATTAGGTGGCTAAAAGTAAGCAATGGTCTTTTAAACCAAAACAGTAAGAAAAGCAATTACTCCTAATGAAAAGTTAGTTAAATTGCTATAATATGGCCCTGTCACAGCCAAATTACCATAAATTATGGTACTTTTTAATCCCAGAAATATCCCCCCTAAAATGATTATTATTATTCATTTTCTTCTCATTACCTATCTAATCTTTACTTCAGGCATTTATTTTAATATACCTCCGATCCAATTAAATACAAAACAAGTAAATATAAACACACTTTACTTAACTTGAAAATGATAGCCAATCTATTTTCAGTATTTGACCCAACCTCATCAGTTATATTTCTATCAATTAATTGACTTAGTACCCTTCTAGGACTATTGATTATCCCTACATCATTTTGATTTTTACCATCACGAACAATAATTATATGAAATGCCTTAACAACAACCCTACAGAAAGAATTTAAAACAATTCTAGGGCCCAGAAATACTCACAAAGGAACAATATTTCTCTTTATTACCGTATTTATATGTAGTATATTCAAGAACTTTATAGGCCTTTTCCCTTATATTTTTACAAGATCTAGCCACTTAACATTTACACTAACTCTTGCCCTATCGTTATGATTAAGCTTTATATTATATGGTTGAATTAATCACACTCAACACATGTTTGCCCATCTTCTACCAGCAGGGACTCCAGGGCTGGGTTGCAAGAAAAATACTTAAGTGTAAAATTTGTCTTAAACAGACCATCGACCTCTACATAATACTGGAGTGACTACTTAAATTAAAAAAAAACGGCCTTCACAGCGATAAGAAGCGTATAAAACTGAGAACTGAAAATTTGGTTCACATTGGATTAGACTGGAAGTGGACAAACAAGTTTAAACGTTTGTTCTAGGGCCTATCTTTAACACTAACTAGCCACTCCAGTATTATGTAGAGCTCGATGGTCTGACTTAAGTCAGATTTTACACTTAAGTATTTTCTTGCAACCCAGCCGAGCAGTCCCTCTAATACCCTTTATAGTATGTCAGGCCCTCTAATACCCTTTATAGTATGTATTGAAATTACCACGAGCTGTGGCGCAGACTATTTCTTATGAGGTAAGTCTTGCTTTAATTTTGTTATATTTTGTTTTTTTGAGAGGTAGATATAGTCATTTTGATTTTGTTCTTTATCAGGAGGATTTGTGATTTTTATTTATTAGTTTTCCGTTGTCCTAGGCTTGATTGGCCTCTTGTTTGGCTGAGACTAATCGTATTCCTTTTGATTTTGCTGAGGGGGAATCTGAGATTGTTTCTGGGTTTAATGTTGAATATAACTCAGGGGGATTTGCTTTAATTTTTATGGCGGAGTATGCTAGAATCTTATTTATGGAGTTTTCGTTTACTATCATTTTTTTTGGGTTGTGATGTTTTTTCTTATATGTTTTTTTTGTCAGGGCGGTATTTATTTCTTTTATTTATATTTGAGTTTGTGAGACTTTACCTCGGTTTCGTTATGATAAGTTAATATATCTTGCTTGAAGGAGATTTCTTCCTCTATCATTAAATTATTTTTTATTTTTTGCTAGGTTTAAGGTTTTATTAATATCTTTTTTAATTTAAGTGTATTGTAATTAGAATACAAAAGTCCTTAGAGTCTCTTCTCTGAGGCATGTTTTCAAAACATATATGCTTTTGCCTCGGCCAAAGGACTAATTTTTCTTTGTATGGAGATAGTCTCACATCGTTGAAAATTGTGGTACAATTAGAAAGTAAATAAAGTAAATTATAGTTAACACTTGTCGTGTCAAAATATGTGGGTCTTCTACTGGTCGGGCTCCAATTCAGGTTAATAAGATAACAACTGAGACTATAATTCAAAAGGTATTTTGATTGAGGATGTAAAACTGAAGTACTCGTATTTTTCTTTTATGATAGAATTGTATAATTATAAGAATTAAGATGGATATAACTAAGGCAATAACTCCACCTAATTTGTTAGGGATTGATCGTAGAATGGCGTAGGCGAACAGAAAGTACCACTCTGGTTGAATATGAACTGGAGTCACTAGTGGATTTGCTGGAATAAAATTTTCTGAGTCTCCTAATATGTAACGGTTTCATAGAGACAATAAGGTTAGAGAAAATATTATGATTAAAAATCCAATAAAATCTTTTGAGGAGTAGAATGAGTGAAATAGAATTTTGTCAGTGTTACTATTAATTCCTAAGGGATTGTTGTACCCTGTTTGGTGTAGGAATAGTAGGTGGATTATTGATAGGGCAGCAACAATAAACGGTAGAATGAAATGGAAGGCAAAGAATCGAATTAAGGTGGCGTTATCTACTGCAAAGCCTCCTCAAATTAATAGTACTAGTATTGTACCAAGATAAGGAATGGCGGGTAGTAGATATGTAATTACTGTGGCTCCTCAGAAGGATATTTGTCCTCAGGGGAGCATATAGGCAACAAACGCGGTTGCTATCACTATTAGGAGGATAACTACCCCTACTCTTCATGTGTGTAGATATAAATAGGATCCGTAATATATGCCACGTCCTACGTGTATGTAGAGGTAAATAAAGAAAAACGATGCTCCGTTTGTGTGTAGGGTTCGTAATAGTCACCCAAAATTTACATCTCGACAAATATGTATAACTCTATCGAATGCTAGTTCAATTCTGGAGGTGTAGTGTATGGCTAGGTATAGTCCTGTAATAATTTGAATAATTAATCAAAGACCCAATAGTGATCTAAAATTTCAGCAGTAAGAAATATTGAGAGGGGCGGGGAGGGGGTGTTATTAGCAATTTTGAGTAAGGGATGTTGTTTTCGTATTGGTATTGACATAAGATTTGTTAGGTCGAAGTGGTCCTTGTTGTAGGTTTGTTACTTTTACTAATGCGATAAGAGTAATAAAAAGATATGTTGCTAGAGTTAATGTAATGATAGCTATTGATTTATTATAAAATTTTATTGAGGGAATTTCTTGTTCAATAAATGTTTGTAGTGAGTCTTGGAGGACTTGCAACCAAATAGGGATCTGCCATCATAATTACAATAATTATAATAACAATGATTGGTGGTTATCTTTTTTAAGCATAATCGGACTTGGTTTAATGTCATTTTTAGAGCTGCTTATACTTTATATTTATATTCTTCTACTCAGCATGGTAAATATTATTCCGGGTTGTATTCTTGTTGGGGGGTAGGGGTGGGGGCTACTGTCCGTGAATATTATCTTTTAGTTCTTCATTGATTTCCTTTAAATCTTTTAATCCTTTTTGTTGGGCCGAGTTTTCTATGGTTTAAATTTAATTGATTAATATTACTTAGGTACTTTAGTTAAAACTTTGGTTTGTGGTACTGAAGAGGGTTGTATTAATAATGACTCCTGAGTCGTGGTGTGAACATATCCTATCTGTATTATTTCTTTTGTATTTATTTTTATTTTCAGTTTATCTTTTTTTTTTTGTTTGAGGGGTTAATTTACTTATTTTTTGTTAACTTGTTCATTGAGTGGGAGATTATTAGAATTAATAGAAGTTCTGTTGTTATAACTGTTTTATTGGATTGGATGTCTTTAATTTTTATAAGATTTGTGTTTTATTTTTTTGTAGTTTAGTTATTTAATATAGAGGGCAATATATGTCTAGTGATTTTTATATTAATCGTTTTATTTTTAGTACTTACTATATTTGCTTTGTCAATAATGTTTCTGTGCCTACCAGGCAAAATTTCCGTATTTATAGAAATCGTTCAATTTGTGTGATTTCCAATGAATGGAAAGATTTCTAAAAAATGTAAAACATTGTATTTGACGCCCCTCTTTTCCCAGTCTGGGAGCAGTGTGTCGTCCAGAATATTTTATTCGGGGCGGGCTAAAAAAAATTAAATTATACATATTGACTCCAATTTGCTAAAATATAAAATAACAAGTTACATAAGAATACGTCGTACTTCCTTACGTACTTAAAGTCAAAAGAATATAAACAATATTTATAGAATGTACTATTTTATACATCTGAATAATACAAGTGTTGTGACTAATTCTTTCAGGGGTGCGGTGAAAACTCCGCAGGGCAAAACTCCCCCGAAAACGTGCCAGAAAGGAACTGATTGGGAGTAGATTTCGGAAAATAAAGCTAGGGATATTTCCAGAGAGGGGGGATATCCCAAATACCTCCTCCCTACAAATTGAACATTGTGTTGATTTGAAACTAGGAGGCGATTAGTATTAGAAATGCGTTTGTGTTGGCTAATTCCGTCTCCTAGTAAGTTTAACCACGTATAAAGCAACATTCAAAAACCGGAAGATAGAAGATAAAGCAATGATGTGGAAAAAGAAAATAAAAATATAGGTTTTCATTTGTTAACAAGTGAAGAAAGTAAATCGCCTTGAGCGCAAGGAATCATGGGAAATATGCATGCAGAATATATACCAGGTAATAGCAGAAATGTAAAGTTTCGTAATTGTATTATAGAATTACGCAAAACATTATGCATGTATTAATGTCATCAATTATGAGTGTAATTTATATGATATGTGAAAGCGCCATTATCCTCCAAACTGCGCTGTAACATAGTTGAATGATGGGGGAGGGGAGAAGCTGGATGATCATCTGGAGAACATTTTTCGGTTTATCCCTTTATGCAAGCAGAGTGACTTTGTAAAGTCGATAAGTGAGAGATCATCGTGTACTATTACCGTAGTTTTAAGTGTACAGTGAAGTGCTTACATATAACAGAAAGTGGACATGTTACTCGTATTGAAAATACGGCCAATTGATGTTATTGGAAGTATAGAGGTAATTTAGAAATTTTAGTAGGCCATGGCCTAATATTTTAGATCGTTTGTGATGAGTTCGATGTTGATTATTATTTATCAATAACAGGAAATGATTATAATTTAGTTAGTTCCGGCTGGCGCGGTGTTAAAATAATGTTCCACCAATGTTGTGGTTTCCCTTATGTGTTTACAAAATGGATATTAAAAATAAAAATAAATAAATGTTTCGGTTCTATATCACTGACCCTCCAATTTTACACACTTGGAAAATAATGAATGATTCCAGTTTACCTTTGATTTGCGACTGAAGCTTGTGTTAGGTTAATATATGTTAAATAGAGAACAATATATTTTTCTAACTGTATAGTCAATTCAGTCAGGGAGGTGAGTATTCTAGAACCGTGCCCCCCTGGGGAGTTGGCTCAAGTTCTGCCCAGCTTACACTGGCAGTGGGGTTTTTCATTAGTTAGTCCAGGCAGGTAAAATTTTGAATTGCACTTAGAAAACACACCGTATGTAGGGTTGTGCATGTTAATGGGACTTCGCTGTGAGCAGTTATCTGAACCCACCACCTTTACTCTTTACGCATAAGACAAGTCAAAACTAATTGCCATCTCTGCCCAAAGTTATATTAAGCAATGGCTCTCATTCTACAAGGTCCAATATTCCTACATTATTTTTGGAACATTTCGCCAGTAGTGTCGAAAAACATTACGAGTTTAAGAAAGTTAAGGTAAGGTGCAGTTGCGTTAGTTTCCTTTAGACTAGGTAAGATTGGTGTAGGTTAGCTGCATATCGAATAATTTTACTTTAATGTCAAAAACACGTTACGAAATCGGAAAGGTTAGGCTAGGTAAAATTACGTTACTGCCGTTTTAGTTAGTTGAAATTAACTTAGGTCACTTTACCATTCCCTTATTTCTCCAGCATATTTAAATTTATTTTTTACCATTGTGGATTCGTCATTTGTAGGTGGAAACTCTTAAGTAAAACTTCCATGAATCAAGTGTCGATATTGTTTCATTTAGTAGTATGGTACTGTATTCTGAATAACTTAGGTTGTAGGCCTAAATTATTGTTGTAGACAGTGTTGCCTCCATACATTTTATTTGCTGCTTTTAAATCACTTGTTCGGTAATTTTTAAACTAATTTTGTATTGTTCTGTTTCCACTTAATATTAGTTTATTATGTCTTTTCTTTATGTTGAATTGGTAATAGACAAAAATTATATATGAAATTTAACGGATACGAAAACAGTGTAGTTTGTAAGATGCTAGGAACTTAACAGTGTTAATATTCCAGATTAACATAAAATATTTCAACACTGCGATCTTTTTCTGTACAATCGTGAGAGTTTGTCTTTTACTGTACAGTCAATGCACTGGAATGACTATAGCTTGCATAAGACATCCTTTTTGGGAGTTGGAGTTGCAGTGGGACACTTCTTTCCCAGTGTACCGTCCACGTAACGAGAAGGTCAGCTTATCACAATTATATACCATGAATTAATTTTAATGGTCATCAACAGTAAAAAACCGTTACTTAATGTGGAGATATCTTTCGTCATCTTCCTGATTGCTTTTTCAGCACCAGTAACAATTTAATATGAACGGTGTGTGTGTGTTTTTTGTACATAAGAATGCAATGAAGGAAGGAAATAAAGCGTAATAAAATTCTGAAATACATTGTTGCGTTCTATTAGAAATTTAAAACAGCACTCGCACCATAGGCTTATACCACCTACCTATTTTTGTCTGCGCTAAGAACACGTGATTTTGAACCTTGCCGTTAGGTGGTTCTGTGGATTACTTTGTCACTTGTTCTTTCCAGTAGTAGTTCCCAGAGGTTCAAAATCGCGTGATCCTAAGAAAAACCCATTAGTATATAGTCTCAGCGCAGACCAAAATGGGTAGACGGTATAATTCTGTGTTATTATTGAGTCTATGCTCGCACTGATGTGCCAGACAATGTTATGACTAGTGCATTCAGGTTTTAAGGTCGTATTGGATCTTCAGTGAAACTTCCTAAGTCAGGAAGAGTTGTTGGTAGTTGTTAGACAATATGTTAAGGTTCAGTTAGAATTGAATTGATCTGACGCTCAGGCTGAGGTTCGATTAGTGTTAGTCTAATATATATTTATTTATTTGGGTGTTCTCCAGGTGCTTAAAGTGCATTTTATTATGTAAGTAGCCTTAACCTGTGATGAAACGAAATGATTTCAATTAGGTTAGTCTAGTTATGTTTAAATCATAAATTAAACACGTTCAGTCGTATTTAACATGGTATGATTTTTTTGTGTAGTACGCTTCTAACAGTTCATTGGGCTACAATATAGTTTATGCGTATATCGGACATCGACAGAGGTGCTTATTCAGCGGTCCTAATATAAAGTTCTTCATTAAAGACTTACATTGAATAAATTTACCTAACCTAACCTCATTTAATTTAAGTAGATGGTACAGTGGTACACTGCTGGAAGAGACCTATAGTTAAATATACATGACTGAATGTTAGTTAAGGTTACAGTAAATTAGGTGACGTTATTTTATCATCAGGGAGAACCTAAAACTCCATCCTTAATAATTATATTTGTTTTATCAGGGTGTATACTGACCTGGAAAGCCTGGAATTTTATTTCGGAACTGGAATTCGAGCCTAAATCTGGATTTTTTTGAAGTGTTTGTTTTTAACGTAAGTTTTCACTTTGTAAACATTCAGAATAAGCTTTCTGAATTAGTAAATTAAAAGTCACAGAATGAGGCACTTAAAGTAATTATTTTTTGTGAGAAGCTCTCACCTCAGACTTCTTGTGTTTACAGATATGGTGACCCCGAGTGTACACGAGCGGATATCTCAGACTTCTTCTTTCTGATTAATGCTGTGTTTTTCTCATTTCATCTTTCTCTTATCCTCTGCTCTAACCATGCATGTTGTTTTTTATTTTCGAATTGGGCTAATGTGCTTTGGGTCTGATGTTAAACTAAGTTTTGAAATTACCTTAACATCAATATATATATAGTGAAGTATTTGAATTCAAATAAAGCCATTATAAGCGCATAGAGGACCCAATTACAACTATTATGAGCCATCTTAAAGTCTTTAATGTCGTCCTTTTAAGTAGTTATTTCATTATGAGTAGATTCGGAACGGATCTCGCTCCGTTTTCAGGTCGTCGTTGAGATGTAAGAGAGAGAGAGAGAGAGAGAGAGAGAGAGAGTGAGTGTGTGTGTGTGTGTGTGTGTGTGTGGGGGGGTTTCGAAAGATTAGATTCTATGTTAAATACTACTTCCAGCTAATTTACTGATGTACGCTTTTCTTAGGTTTCCACTTATTTAATTAAGATTAACCCATTTCGAATTTGGATACATCTGTGCTTACCTGTACATTTAATATTTTTGATAATTCTTCGTTTTCATAATAGTTATACACGAACAAGAATTCGTTGTAAATTTGGCCTTTATACATTTTAGATACACATGGCAGATATTCGACTCCAGTTCTTCCAATACGAACGCAGCAGCTCGCTATAATAATAATAATAAAAAAATAGCAACAGTGACAGCGGAATAATTTAGAAAGAGTGGATTTTACAATTGAATTGAAATGGTCCTTATTGAAGCGGGCGAGGTTCAGTCTATTGCTTCTCTGCCACCTAACCCTTGTCAAAATAAAAGTACGGTTACAATATTACTATAAGAGAGAGAGAAAATAATAATGCACTTTAGGCACTAATACGAGCAATGCAACAACAATAGAATTACATGAAATATGGACCCTTACAGTATTAGTAGTATACGCGAAATACAGTACAATAAAAGAGAACCAACACACGCAATATTTTTTTATTGGTGTCAATAGTTACACATTCACGAGGAGGATTAAAAAAGACTTTTCAAATGTATATGTATATTATTCTAATTACACATATCAATGAGTGAAATTGTCAGATTGGGTCATAATTGTTTGAGCTTAGCAATTGCTTCCGATGGAGGAAATGTTTCACCATAGCTCTGAACGCACTGTAGGTGGTAGAATTTGTTAATTTTGATTAGCAGGTAGTTCCCATGTTCTTGCTGCCAGAACAGAAAATGAATCAGCTGTTTTGCAGAGTCTGAGACGGAAGACATAAGGTTATTATTATTACATGTTGAGTAGTGATGAACTGTTCTTTGAGAGTTAAGTTTATTTGCTAAGTAGAGGGGAGTTTTTATTTTTTAAAAGTTTAAATGTTAAACAACAATAGTGCAAGTTGCCTCTCCTTGACATATTAAGCATATTTTTATTATTCAGTTTTGGTTGTACTTGTTCCGATATATTAAATCCAAGGCTAAATCTTACGCAGGCATTTTGTATTTTTTGTGTGGATATTGCCTTACTCAAGGTTAAGCCCGGTCCATAGACTACATCACAGTAATCGAAAAGAGATAGGATAAGGTCACGAACAAGATAGAATTTCGTCCTTTCGTGAAATATTCACGTAGTTTGTAGTTTGTAAAGTGTTTTCGATGTTTCGGTTAATAAATAATACACATCTTTTTTACATACATATGCATATTTGTTAAACTTTACATACAATATAATCTCTCTCAAAGACAATATAAACTACAGACAAACTTAAATTACATCTCTGACGGCTTGAAGACGGAGCGAGAGACGTTCCGAAGAGCCTAGCCAATTCATATTGAAGCAACTACTTAAGAGAACATTAGAAACCTTACTATAAGGTGAGTCGTAATGGTTGAAATTAAATTCCAGTGAATGTGAATTTATTTTATTTATTGTGCTTAGGCAGCTTTATATTAGTCGGGCAACTGATAAAATAAACATCTTTGTTTTTTTTGCAAGAAGAAAAATGTTGAAAATTAAATGACCTGGAAAAAATCTGTTAACATTCACTGGACACCCTGTTTATAGACTACTAGTTCGCGTGTTGTTGAGGAATCCGAAAAAACGTCCACTTTCTGTGGTTCAATTCAGTACTGAATCGATTTGCTGTAACTAGGAGATGGTTCCGGTTGCTTATGAACCAGAGTAATTACAATGGGAGTATCTGAGGAAGCAGTGTTTATTAATTCGTGTGTGCGCTTCACCAAAGATTCATTCTGTTCCCGCATGATGATGTCTTGCTGTACATACTTTAAGCTTACTTGTATTTCCACAATAATCCAGTACTTTTACTGTACAGAATCGAAACCTATATCCAAAATTTTGAGCCGTGTACAAGCCCTTATCGGTGTAAGCGGTAACTATCTCGGATCATTTGTAGGGGTGCCAAGTGGGGAGCTACTTGAACTAAAAGTTTGCGGAATCTGGTCTCAAAAGACAGATAAAGCAGTTACCAGTTTAGTTTCGCTGATCATGGGATACACTTTTTGGAGGAAAGCAATTTGGCAGGCCGAAAACGTAATGTGCTGTCGAGTTGAGGAGTTTAATTTTGTAATATCTAAATTCCTTCTTTCAATATTCCACAAGTGTCAATAATTTTGAACAGAAATAAGGGACTTGAAGCATACCACGGTGTAAGTCAAAACATGGTACTTAGACTGTAGATTAAATAGTGACCATTTGTTTTTCCGTAGAAGTTTCTGAATCATGAACAAACTAATTCCAATGTGATATTGGCATGTGAAAGTCTGTATTCTCTTTGTTAGCATGAGTGGCAATATGTAGAAATCCAAAAGTGAGACGCAAAACTCCATCAAGAGTCATAAGAGTTTTGGAATGCTATGTTTCATCTCTAATGGCTTCCATAGTTCTACAAAATCTGTTTATGCGTGCTGTACGGTTCAGTGTTAGCCAAGGGTGGATTTCGGTATCATTTTTTGGCATGGCACACTGCTTGGAGGAGGTACGAAAATTGGCAGAATAACTGGCCACAATAAGGTTTTGCTTTGTTCAGCCAGGCGTCCGGAACGTTTTGCCCTGCCCTAGTCAGGGCCGGATTCCACCCCTGGTGATAGCTGTTAAGAAACATCGTCAAATAATACCCAGAAAGAGATGTTTCTAAGGGTATGAACATGAATTGAATTTATTTATGGTCTTTTGGCTCAGATCTGGATGCGGAACCTGAAACACGACCATCGCCTGTTGCGGATTTAGGAATATCTGTTGACGATTCAATACGCTATAGAAACAAGCGCAAATTAGTAGTTTCACTGCTTTACATTTGTGTGGTTACGGCACTGGGAAGGCAAGTGTCACAGCTCAAAAAAGTATAATTTTACATAAGTGATGCGTATTGAGAAGCTGTATACAAAATCCGTCAAACACTTATGGCGTCTACCGGCCACTGATGTAGATAGACTTGAGGCATTTTTTTTTTTTCAAAGTAGGAGAATGGTTTTTCTAATGTTTTTGAGAGAGAAAAGAAGACGGAAAATTTTGAGTTGTGACACTTTTCATGCTAACGTGCGTTTTGTAACGATGCCCTTCACATTAAAAAGAGGAAGATATTTGTAATTCGGTAACAGTTCACACGAAGAGTTCGAGAGTTACACAAAAAAATCTTTCTGGTTTATTTGGTAAACATATGATATTGTATTTTTATGATGCGGGGCTGGGATAGACGGGATGGAATTATTCAATAACTCTCCATCTCATCGTGAGAGTATATAGCACCAATAGGAGTATGAGTTTTCATGTACATTTTCGCACTTTATTGATTAGAAAATATGATTGTTCCTAGCAAAGACCAACTTTTGTGATCGTTGCTAGTAAAGACCAACTATTATCAAACAGCTTCTGTGTTTAATATTAAAGAGTGAAAAGTATGTGACTGGACCGGGGATCGAACCAGGGAACTTTGGGTTACCGTCCTAATGCGCTACCACTGCGCCACCCAGTCGATCCGCTTCCCAATCACACATCTTATACTCTTGGTGTCGATGTTCTCTCGCGAAACTACATGGAGAGTACCGCAAATCCTAGTTGTGCTTGGACTTTCCTATGTCTCATAATGGTGAACTTCTCACACGGAAGAAATAAGTTCCAAAGTTGAAATGGAGGCAACTTCCGATTTTTTCTGTACATCAAGCCTCTGTAGGTACAGATACATTTAATATTAAAGAGTGAAAAGTATGTGA
>JAGDQP010023192.1:0-21953 GCA_022664845.1 Lepisma saccharinum
ACGTCCTAAGGAAGGGATCTACAGATTAACGTGGACTGCAAAGCACTAGTGTCCCCACCAGGAATCAAACTAGGGTCCTCTTGATTACAATGCAGCGAGCGTTACTACTCCGGAAAATATTTAACTTAGAGCTTTGGGGAAAAAAGAAAGGAAAAAGAGAGAGTATAACTGCATATGCGCAATTGAATTATGATGCTGGGAATCAGTGTCGTCCAAGAAATATCTCTGCGAGGTATCAACTTCAGAATTTGTAATGGAAAGTAGAGTAGTTTTTCATTTAAGTGGATTGGAATCTATACAAAAAACAACTTTTTTGAGGAAATTTTCTGCTTTATATTTCCTGCGGTTTGACAGCTCATTTTGATGGCACCATGTCAGCAGCTATGTCCGTCACCAATAACTCAAGAACAATTTCAACGCTAACTAACTGATTCCCTACACACTTACCAGGCTTAGGACTGACAAAATAGTTAAATTTCTGGATTTTGCAGTGTTTAAAAATCAATGGACATTCACCTTGTCAGTATGGATATGATTCTAATTTTCGTAAGGATTACAATGAACGCTCCTTTATGTCCTAATAAAATGAACAGTTTGAAACTCCTAGTATTTACATTAAAACTCTTAAATAGAAAAAAAAACAGCTTCTTGAGGGTTGTAGAGTGCAGTCTGAAGAAGGAAGTGTTATACTTCTGAAACTGTTACGTTTTAATTTCTTTTTGTTATTAACTAAATAGTATCAGTCTTGTCAAAAAGCTGTGCTTTCCTTCACTCAATGTTGTTGTAATATCTAAAACTTTAAATGTGGAGAAATTTAAAAAAGACACACACAGATGAGAAAAAATATTATGTGGGATCATTATGAACACAATTTTTCTTATACCTATTGTATAATGTCAATAATAATAGAGCTTTGAATGTCAATAATAATAATAATAATATCATTAAAATGTTTCAGCATGCTCGTTTTGTTTAAATATTCCATATCATGTAGCTCAAGTGTTTAAATTGTGACAGTTCATCATGAATTCTAGTAATGTGTCCACTTTCTTGCTTTATTGGCATTTCCAAGACTTCCTTTTATTTTCAAATTTAAATACCTAATTCGAATGAAAGTTCATGTTTTGGCCTAACGTACAACCTTTTAATTTACTAAAGGAAGCTTTGCATATAGTAAATTAATAATATTTCTCATTACTCCGCATTTTGTACTAAAATTTTCTGCAGGATGGTACGAACGAAATGCACTTTCCATATTCGCAGGCGGCTTAGTGGCTTGGTTATTAAAGTCCAGTTCGCGACATTATATCTATCCTACTTTTACAGGACAGGGGGAAGTTTATCAGAACGAAACGTTAGTTTGAATCCATATGACGGCATTTGTGTGCTAAATAAACCGCTAGATAACAAAGTATTTTAATTTGATTTGAATTTTCTTTTAGGGTCTTTAGGCAACTTTGGCTCAGGCCGTATGGATGATGATGAGATAATTGGTGGAATGAAGAAAGTGTGAGGAAACGGGAGAAAGCACACACACACACGGTGTTTTTCTTCCACAAAGCCCAGATTGGATGAGGTGGGATCGAACGGATGACCCCAAGCACCAGAGGTGAACGCTTTACCACTGAGCCACCGCATAACAAAGTCCTTGTTCTGAGCAGTCATCATGGAAAGTGGCAAGTAACAAAATCCTTTGGAAATCTCAAATATGTCTTCTTCTTCTTTCTTTTTTGACACGAAGCAACTGCACTTTTGCAAGGCGTTCTTGTAAAATATTGTTTTACGTGCGTTTGACAATTGAGTAACTACTACGTACGTAGACTGAAACTTACGTACACTTTAATAGGTCACTGAAACCACACACATATATTTAATGAATAGCAAAATCTGCAATTACATAACAAATTCAGGTGTTGTTAAGCTTCCAACCCTCTCAATGCACTGAGATCGTTTACTTCTTTCCTGCGAGTGACGTCAGTGGTTGGTTCCGCCTGCGAACCCTTATTTTTCAGCTTCGGGCGGGAAGACTACGCTACTTTCTCAGTATATTATACAAGTACTTTGTATTGCACCTACTAGTAACAAAATACTTAAATAATTTTGCAAATAATGATATATTTAGAACAATTTTAAGCTTTATTCGTGTCCAAGAATATTTTAAGTATCGCAGATAGAACTTGTAAAGCAATAGGCCCAAAAAGTCTCTAATTATAAGGAAGCTTTAGCTAAAGTTTTAAAATTTTAAATGGCTTTCATGTGGCTCCCTCTTGAAGTCAGCAACTAAAAACTTTGTTATTCAATAGATTTGACTTTCCTATGCTCTATCAAATAGATCTGTAATGATCGTCCTTCTCCAGTCCACCCCTTTGTCATAACTTTCCAAATACGAAATTATAATAAACCTACTTCTTAATTTTAATTCATGGTAGAGGAAGAAAAATATCTAGACAATTTTTAAATAGTTGTATTACATTAAATAATAGCATTATCACAACTATAAAAAATCTTTATAATACAATATCATACATATTTAAAGCAAATGTCTCTTCATGCATCCCTCTTGAGCTGTGGAGGTTTTATGAATTATCGGATACTTGGTTATTTTTTTTTCAACAGTAAAACTGAATATAAATTATATTTTATTCGCCAAAGTCATAGTAGCAAGCACAGAAGCACAACGTTGTTTTCTTTGTTGAAGTATCCAAGAATTCACCTTTCTCTTCTACTCGGTCGGCCACAGAATTCTGAAAAAACAACAAAGGATATCAAATTAACATTTTTTAAGAAACTCTTAGATGACATAAAAGTGTAAAACATTATTTTATTTTGTACCACATTTCCCGGAACTTTAACCTTATTCAGCATAGTTGTACAGAACTTATTGGAACAACAAGTGCGTAGTAGGATCCCTTACTACTTACCGTGGCAAAATGACATGAACCATTGGTGCAGGAAGCACTGGAAGTTGATTTTTTTTAACTCAAAAGAAAGCAAAAAAAAAAAAAACTCCATGAGAATTGCGGATTGGAAGACAACCAATTAAAGCCCGTCAGCGGGAAAAAGGCGTTCTTTTCGATTGCAAGTTAATGGGATAACTCGTAGTGGGATGAAAATATGCAATGAATTTTTTGGGGTCCGCCATTTTGAATCCCAGATGGCGTCTTTGGAAACATTTTGTAATATTTTCGTAATCTACTAGCGATGGTGTACCGGCATAACAAATTTCATTTTTCTATCTCCAGCCGTTTGGGCTGTACATTCTATACAACAATGGGTTAGGCCGCCATTTTGGATTAAAGATGGCGACTTTTTCAAAATTTTTTAATATTTCTTAATCTACTTTTAATAATGAACTTTTATGCCAAAATTCGTATCTATAGCTTAACTAGTGTGGAAAATGAATTTTTGGGATCCTCCATTCTGGATCCAAGATTCCGTCTTCGTTACCTATTAGTGATGGTGTACCGTCATAACAAATTTCATTTTTCTATCTCCAGCCGTTTAGGCTGTATATTCTATACAATAATGGGTTTGGCGTCCATATTGGATCCAAAGTGGCGACTTTTACCAAATTTTGTAATATTTTCTTAATCTACTTTTGTTACTTAACTTTTATGTCAAATTTAATATCTCTAGCTCAAACGCTGTGGAAAATGAATTTTTGGGATCCGCCATTCTGGATCCAAGATGGCGTCTTTAGAAACATTTTGTAATATTTCCGTAGTCTACTAGTGATGGTGTACCTTCATACAAAATTTCGTTTATATATCTCCAACCATTTAGGCTGTATATTCTATATAACAATTGGTTTTGCGGCCATTTTGGATCCAAGATGGCGATTTTTTCAAAGTTGTAGCATTTGCTTAATCAGCTGGTGCTGAGGTACCTTCATACTAAATTTCATTTCTCTAGCTCCAACCGTTTAGCCTGTGTATTGCCTACTAACAGTCTGAGTTTTTTTGGTGACACTAGTTCTTGCCGACGGAATTTTTTTCAGTCTCAAGAACGAAAATTGACATATGAGAACTTTGGATTGCAAAAAAAAAAAGCTATGAAGAATGCAGAAAAATTCCATATGGAAATTGCGGATTACAATAAAATGATTAGATCAGAGGAATGCAGATAATTTTCAACATGAGACCTGCGGATTACAAAAACTGGTAAGGCGAACGCAGAAAATGTTTCCGCATGGGAACTGCGGATTACAAAAAAAAAAGGCATGGGGAACGCAGAAATATTTACCTATGGGCATTGCTGATAACAAAAAATGTAACAGGAAAGCATATAAGTTTTAACATGGTAAATGCGGATTGTATAAAAAAAAAAGGTAAGGTGAAATCAGAAAAGTTTCGCTATGGGAACTTCAGATTGAAAAAAATGGTAATTCAACGCAGAAAAAATTCCCTAGGACAAACCGTCAACCAAACCATGTACAGGGATATTCTTGGACAATTGAGAGATGCTATTCGCCGCATCGTAGAGAGGAAACACTCAGATGACACATCCATGCTGGTAACCAACTATTTGTCACAACACAATGTCTTGCCACAACCGATTTGAGACAGCAGATTATTGCATCTTCCCACGCATGAAGCACATCTGCTAAAGAGACTGAGATTCGCGAATGAAGAAGAGCTTGGTTCTGCTACGGCAATAGTGCTTTAGGAGGTCACAAAAATTACCTGGAGGAGTGCCTCCAAGTCGAACAGTGGCACTACCGTTGGCAGAGGTGTGAAATAGGAAAAGGAATTCGAACAGGCTCAGGTCTGGAGGTTTCTCGAAGGTTCCGTGTAGCAGAATCTCAAGAAACCACCAGATATGTTTAAGCGTTATCCACTTTTGTGAGGCTTATTGACTGCACTCCGTATATAGAATTATAGACCTGAACCAAATTTGTCTAAAAGCAATAAATAAATTCAAATTCGAGACTTAGTTTTAAGGTATTCCCTTCTGTAAATAATGAAGAACTTCTGCAAACACTGCTCAATATAGGACAATCACCAGAAATTGTTAGATGATTTAGAAATATCCTTAGAAGAACAACATAAAATGTAAAAGTAGCTAGAACTTTGTGTACTATTGGATTCATTCATAAGGGCATACCACAGAGTTCCAGTTTAGGTCCACTGCTCTTTGCTGTTTTCATGAACGATTTGCTTGATTATTTTAATACTCAGGCTGGTATCTTAATGTATGCTGATTAAGTTAATTACGTATTTATTTATTTTCATTCACTCTTCTGGAAAAGGGATGGAGTAGGCAGTGGTTTTGATCTTTGTTAAGGTACTGTCATTCGCCTTAGTAAAATTAGGAATCCTTGGAAAATCTCAAATAGCGGGACTCAAACACTCATGGCACGCCATCATACATACAAGAATTTCCATTTATTTACTGACTTTTGGCATCTTTTGGCTCAGGCCGATATATACAAAGGAAAAAAAAAACAATTATGTGGTATGCGGATATCCAGTTAATGGTGATTTGAAGTGTATATATATATATAAACTTGTTTAATATTTACTGGATGAGAGTCAAATAGTGAGTGTACTGTACAGTAAAATTAAGAGACTTCCTGTTGATTTAACAGGACTTAAAAACTTCATTAAAATTACATCACGTAATTACAATAGTGCGGAATAATACATTCTGCATCGTGAAAAATATTATTTGGAAATACGGTACTAGTCAACGTGAATAAAATAATTGGAATCGAAAATAGACTCCGCGAAATTTAAAAAAAACTAAACCTTCAAATGATGATGATGGGTGTTCTAGGCGAAGGCGGGTCCTGACACAAAGTTCTCTGGACAAGGTGAACCAATGCTGGTTTTCCATTGCCTTCCATTAGATGAAGATGACGTCCTAAGGAAGGGATCTACAGATTAACGTGGACTGCAAAGCACTTGTGCCCCCACCAGGAATCAAACTAGGGTCCTCTTGATTACAATGCAGCGAGCGTTACCACTCCCCAACAGGAGAAATAGAAGTTATCCGGCGTGGAAGATGGTGCCCGCGACATGGCTGATTCTGCGGTCAAGTTTTACTATACCATACTTCATGGAGCGAATAATTGCGGTTGAAAAGCACTTTATTGCACGATAGAGTTTGAATTTGTTTATGGCCTTTAATAGGCAACTTTGTCTCCAGCTGAGATAGAGTAATGGATAGGATGTTGGAAGAGAGTAGTCCAGGGTCTAGTTTCAAGTTACGATCCCGGCATTTGACTGCTGTGATTGAGAAAAGGCCGTGAAGAAACTTCAGTCAGGATGAACGACCGCTGGGTTCGTTTCTAGGACTTTTCAATTGTTAGATCAACGTGCTGCCAACTAAGTTACGACCGCTCGGTAGAAACAGTGCAAATATCAATTATGGTAATCTTTTCAATACGATCATATAGTTTTCCCCTAAACAATAGTAAATAGAAATTTTGAATGATACAAAAGTTGGGAAGATGAAAGATATTGCACAACTTGACGAAATGTTTCTTCCATCGTTGCAACACGTGTGGTAATGGAAGATGATGAGGTAAGACAAGGTGATTGTAATCACATGTTGATGATTCATTTAAATAAAACGAAGCTAGCATCAATGAAGTAGCAGCAGTGAGGAAAAAAATGGTCAACTAGTTTCGTGGTGGATTCTCAAGGTTGAGCGAACAAAATTCTCTTTCAAAGATTTCTTTGTTTACTGTCATCATGTGTGTTGCCACTTGCCACTGGTGTTACATACATCCTTCCTCTTGTTTTTAGTATCCTTACGCAGTTACTGAGTTTCCTTCTTTGGAATTAGTCATCTTAATTACCAGGTTCTGAAAATTAATAATTTTGTTAAAGTATGTTGAAAACCAAAGAAAAACTTGTTTGGCAGGATTCACTTAGTTCCTTCACGACATAAGAGCTAAGAAGTTTCTTTGACTGACTCATACCTCCACGTGTCGCACAGGAATTAGAAGTTTGTTGATCCCCTCATGCGATTGTTCAGAGTAACATACTTTAACCAACTTCCTTTGTTTATATACACATCGATTATACGTATATAGCCAATGCCTTAACCAGTTTCTTTTTCTCTTCTTCATTGTACAAGGCGGATAAAATATCTACGTGTTAGTTCTTTAATATGAATGAATGCATGAAAATGTGCAATGGACAGATCGTATGGAAGTTATTTTCAACTTACTGATTCACGAACTAAATTACAGATATAAATAAAGTATAAAAATACCGTCAATTGGCATTTATTTGCATATTGGTATGGTGGCAACGCAAATGAAGGAGAGGAAAGTTTGCACTCGCCTTAATTTATATATATATAAAGCTTACGCGTCAAGGGAGTAGCCCAGATTTGTGGAAAATTGAGGATGACGAACCTACTAAATCGAATTGGCAGAGAGCAGGTTTCTTTGACATTTAATGTATCACATGTTGTAAATCAATATAAAATATAGTATTATAATTAACCAACGAATTAATTGATTAACATATATAGTATTATTTTATAATATAACTAGCGTATAGATATTATAAACAAAGTTTTTGGCGCTGTTTAAGTGTGAGATCCCTCGCCATCAGAAGAAAAGCGTGCCTCGCGTGTTATTCGATTGCATTCTATTTGATGTGAAAAATAAATTAGAAAAGGATTTTTTTTAAAAAAAAAAAACAAGCTTTTTAAGCAAAGAAAAATGGACTAAAAAGTAAAAAAATAATACATTTAATAATCGGAAAATAAAAGCGTGGGTGCTTTTAGATATTATGATTTTATGATAAGATAAGCTTTTATTTTCCGATTCATAAATTTATTATTGTTTACTTTTCAGTCCATTTTTCTTTGCTTAAAAAAGTGTGTTTCTTTTAAATCCTTTATTTATTTATTTATTTATTGTTTTTATATTTAGAGCTTCGCACACCCAAATACTAAAGTATTCTGCAATTAGTCAAAACCCAACATCGTTGCAGGCTACTATTCATTTTAGAATAAAGACGTCCATAGTAAATAATTATTTTACTAAATTAATTACAGTTAACTGGATTATTCTGTCGTATATCTAATGATTGAATATTGTATTGTCATCGGAAGCAAGCAAAATTACAAAATTTTAAAGAAATCGGATGATGAAAAGTGAGTTAAAAATCAATTACAAGATTTGTACCAGACATGAAACATGATACCAGAGTAAGTTAATAAAAAGCGTGTAAAAAGACGTACCAACACGGCAGGAGATTTAATTCATTATTTACCCATATTATATAGATCCTCTCGGGAAAATAGTCCATGGTATCTGTTACTGTTCTGAAGGATAAATTGTACTATAAAAGTGCTTATAACTAGCTCTTGACTTGGTGTCATGGTAGCGTGTTGAATTATTAACTGGGTAACCGAGGTTCGATACCCGACAAGATAAAGATTATTTTTTATGAAACTTTACTCTTTCTCTTCTTGTTTGTACCCAGATAGCATACTAGCTTGCAACAAGGTTGTGAGTCACTTGCTTTGGGCTTGTCAAACATGATGTTATGTTGAATGTAATAAACAAGCATCAGAATAACTTGTAGGGACAATGTAAGTAACTTGGTTGTTATAATTAACCGAATTCTGGCGTGTTGGAACAAGCAATTACGCGAGGAAGCTTGTCAAATTCGAAATGTATTTGGATTTTGTTTCGTTAGATCTATGCTGTGGTCTGATTGCGCTGAAGTCCCATCACGTTCCACGACTGTTTGGGAATAAGCTATTCTTTCCGAATTTCCACCCTTTTAGTACAGACGACTCTTGCGATCTGACGAACTAAGTATAAATAACGCTTAGAAAGCCAACTAGGTCGTATGCTTCCTTGATCTGGTGATTACAGCATCGAATTCCATCCAGGACGTTTTTTTAAAGAAGTATAATGCTTTTGTTTCTTGTCGTGTCAAGGCAATTTCAACCTTGATTCTTTTAAATTAAACTTACTGATTCAACATTGTTTTAATTTTTTTTTTGGCTTGATTCACTAAGCTTGCAGAAAGTTGTTACTTGTTGAAGTAAGTTCGATTCGCTCTTGAATCAGATCAAAATTGCTTTGTAGGTACTTATGAATATTTGTTCCGCTTTCCTTGCTTTTAACATTTTATACAATTTTGAAAATTTTAAGCATTTCACGAATACAGGTTAAAAATTCAGATTATATATTCTTTCTTTCATTATACGCAACGCAAACACACACACAAAAGTAATATGGCATCGACCTGAAAAGTAAAACATCATTATGATTTTCCTAAGGAGGCTCCTTTTGAAAATTCAACAAATCAGGCTTCATAGCTCTAACACAGGATAAAATCGGTGTTGAATTGAAGCCTATATGAATGCCTTTACTTCATAAACAGTCTTCGTAACACAAAAGGACTGGAAAAATAGAAGCCAGTGACGAGTGCTGCGATAGCGTAGTAGTTATAGTGACGGACAAGAAACAAATCTGAAGATTCTAGGTTCGAACCCCACAACAGACAGTTGAAAACTTACCTACTAGTTTATTATATATATCTATGAAAGCAATGTCTTAATATTTATACCAATAAACAACAACCATTGAAGATAACAAGTTTTCTCCGATGTTACCCCGCCAACAGTTTGGCAAGATAGTTTTGTAGCAAGATTGACGGGACAAATTTGAAGCAAATGTGATGTGACACGTTTGTAGCAAGTTTGCAGACATGTTGCAAACTTGCAGACTTGACATCTCAAACTTGCTATAACTTCACAGTGCTATCTGAGAAATTATCACATGGAAAGACTGCAGCCAGCCTTTCCAGCCACGCAAAGACTAAAAGCTAAATCGAAGTCACTGAATTAGTTTCTCTTTAACTACTTTCATGAAGGCGATAGCCTATGATACATATTGAGTAGGCTACTAATCAGTGATTCCGCCAGACCCCTTTGTGGAGGGTGTCACCTCCCAAATCGTGAAAAACGATAGAAACCGTGCAATACTCAATTTGACTTTACATCCCCCTAAACTGAAAATCCTGGCGGAATCCTTGGTATTAATAGTACAAAAATACTGTAAATGAGTGTTGAGCCTTTACCTGATTAAAAGCAAGTAGAAAAATCATGATTTCTAACATCAATCTGAAGTCAGTTTCGGAACTAGCTGCTTTGGTTCAGTTGCTAAGTTGTTAATTAAACGAAGGTGACAAAATGTTTTCGGGAACAAAATGTTTTTTATTCATATAGTGTAACTATTAATATATCTTATATTAAACGTTGTAAACACATTATTAATATGTTTTATTTGTATGTATGACATGCACGGAGTAGAATAATTAACTCTTGTTACCATAAATATTTATTCAGGGAATACGAACTGTGTAGAAGACAGCAAGAATAGCAATGCTAAAAGAAACAGAAATAAGTTTACATTTCTTTTTTTTTTAAAAAAAAGAAACTCTTAGGGCAGCCCCCATGACAATGCACTTAACGGTGTAGATCACCCCTGCCATCTTGTTATGACCTTCCCATTGATTTACATGGGAATGGTTTTACTCGTCTTATGTTTCTCAGAAGCGTAATTTTCAACTTCGGTTTTCGCCTAGCGTTTCGTCATGTTTTCTTTGACTCATACTGTTTTATAGAAATGCAATAATTTACACATGAACAGTATAATAACATGCCAGATTTAAAACGGCCCTATACATGGAAGTCACTGAAGTTAATCTTAAATCAGTTTCTCCTTAGTTGTTTTGTTTGAGGCGGTAACTTGCCTGACGGACAGAAAATCTAAGATTAAAACTTGATCAAGAAAATTCGGGGCTCTGCTATATTAATTAAAAATAAGAATCTTCGCTGAACCAATCAACAATAAGTTAAGGAAACGATTTATCAAATGTTCTGAATGAAGCGGAAACGTTAGGCTGTTCGAGAGGGTAAGGGAAAAATGGGAAACTTTCGAAATTTAGATATGGAAAAGAATGTGAAATAAAATTTGCTGCACGGAAAAGGTACGTAATAAGGAACTGCTGACGGGGAGTAGACGAGAGAAAAACAATACTGCAGACAAAGAATGTAAACAAACTGGTTAGGACATTGGTTACACATAGATGTATACTGAAGGAGCCAATTGAAGGATGTGGTTGAAGGGAAAAGAGGAAGTAGAAAACCAAACGCTATGTAGAAACAGTAGAGGAGAGGAGAGGTAGCCATCTGTTTATGGTGTAAAGAAATGTCACACGATTAAACAAAAATATAATTACAAGATTACGTATCGTAGAGCGGGTGAGTTTAAAAATAATAATATTTATTATTATTCTAAAATCAATATTTATGGATTATTGTTAGATTGTAACCAAAGTTAATTTTAGCTCTTTCTTCAAATAGGTAGGAACTCCTCGTCTTCAAATAAATGAATAATTTATCAGAGAATGCATATTTTAGCTATTGGACTGAAGTAAATATCTGTTTTTGTTCAAATTTTTTTAACATTTATTCATTGTATTATTCAAGGTAGCACCCAGAATTTGACTGGTGTGAGCGAGAGAAAACCTCAGTCAGCATGGCCGGCACCAGGTATCGATGCAGGGACCTCCTAATTTCAAGACAAGCACGCCTCATTGTTAGCAAATTAAAGATGCAATTTTAAATATTATCACTGAAAATTCTGTAATATCACAGATCTCATAATAAGCTTATTATGAGATCTATGGTAATATTACTTGGTGTTTGGTGAATGTATGAATTTCGAGTTATTGTTACGTCCAGAGTTTGATTAATTACGAAGAGGGGGGAGGATCCTAAAAGTAGTGGTTGCTGGTCACAACATACAACCTGTTTGGGTAGAAATACAAAGATTTTATTCCTGTTTGGGATGATCCCTGTTCAGAATTAATAACCGAGGATAAAATCCTCACGCAGCAGGAAAAATCGCTATTTCCTCCCTGGCAAATCGAACACTGGTTACGTCAATCTAAAAGTTTGAAAATCCCTGATGTAGAGCAACAGTTCTTAAAAAAAACAAAAAAAAAAAACACGGACATCCTGAAGCAACGATAATACATCAATGGTGGACCCCTTGCTGTAAACTGGTAAGCAGTAAGCTTAACCCTAGACCATGTCTAATGTATGCTCTAGGGTTTCACTTCTACACCACGTACAACGGGGTTCTATTTGTGAAGAACAAAGTACCTTACGCCTGTTCATATCCCAGGGGACATTTCGGAAAACAGAACTTAGGATGAAATTTCCAGAGTAGGGGTAATCCCAGTCATCCCGCGCTACAAATCGAACATTGATATACACACAAAGTTTATTATTAGGCACTGTTACATTCTAGCAAATTGTTCTTCACGAACTGAACCACTCTATGGATTTTTCGTTTCACCTTGTTCCTAGAAAACAATACTAAGGACAATTCTTCGCCATGAATTGTCAAGATCAATAATACGTCTTGTGTTACAGTGCTCGGAGTGGGGCCACGAGGGGACATGCCGTGATCTTACGTTTTTTTCATTTTGGATTTGGCGTATCTCTAGCTTTTTAATAATGGAAGCTCATTGCCTTTACTTTAAAATAAGTAATCGCCACCACTAGATGCAAGCGTTCCCTTACTTTTCCTAACCCACTTCGAGCGCTGTTGGCTTCTGAACTCGTCATTTTAGTTCACTAGTAAGACATTTTTTTAAAATTAATTTTATTGGATCCATTAGTTAGGAAAGTACTTGGTGTAAACATGAAAAAAATTAACAGATGTAATAAATGAAGAGTACACACATTTTAAGGTGTAAGTAAGCACTTGCATTCCAATTTCTTTTGGGTCTTTAGACACTTTGGCGTAGGTTGATAATGGTGCCAGGGGAACAAAAAATAAATTGAAATTCAAATGCTCACTACTTACGATATGTATTTTCTAACAATTTTCAAAAATGGACTTTGATTGTTCTTTTCCTGTACTCTTCAAATGAATTACTGAAGAAATCTGGTCAATTTTATGTTGTTCTGTTCGCAACAAAGATAAAATAATCTTGCTTGTTTACGTTGTGTGAAAAAATAGACGTAAAAAAAATATATATCATTGATTCGCCCAAATCGACAAAACAGTTCACAGTAAAAAAAAAAAAATAACTTGACGTTTCGATTTTGAAAAAAAAAAAAACTTTTGAAACCGATCCCACCCCATATGAAAAGAAAGCATATACATTTAGCAGCCATCATCATATACTTTTCTTTTTTTATATATATAAATAGACCAGTAATAATAATTAATTAATTGTAAGATAAACTATAAAAGAAAATGTTATTGTACTTACCAAATTCTTAGATAAAAGTCCCTATTTTCGTTAGACTTTGCACCCAAAGACTTTGCGACACTTTCCGTTACCATTACGTTTGTAACACTTCGGACATTCTGCATTTTCTGACATAAAGCGATCATCCAAACCACCATAGTCCTCTGTTGTTGTTGATGATGATGGTTCAGGTGGCCTCCGACTTTCGGTATTGTTTGCTGCAGCTACAGTAGTGTTGCATCTATGTGTTTGATCAGGAAAAACAAAGTCATGTGTACATCCAGTTGAAGCTCTCCTTGTTCCATTACGTGCAGTACTTCTTCCTGTTGCTCTAGTATTTCTTTCCGTACTTCTGCCATTTGTTTGCAAAAATAGACACAGCAATAACACTGTAATGCACGTTAGAACAGACATTCTGACTTTCATATTTATCATTGTGTTGAAAAACAAAATCGTTTTTCCTGGCTTGTTTACAGTTTAGCGGAAACGGTTCGATAAAAAAAGAAGAAGGAAATATCTTTGTCTGTAGAACCGTGGTCACAAGAAGGAACTCAACGAATCCACTCTTATCAAGGCAATCTCACTCGTTTAATACTTGTTTAAGAATATGGTCCCCCTCCCAGTAGGCCACACAGACTCGTAAAATGTTTTGGTTTGATTTTTTTCTTTTTCGTCTCTTGGACAGTCGATGATCTTGTGGCCAATCCCTTTGCAGCGAGTGCACGTGTTCCAACTGCAGATCCTCTGGCGAATTGACGTCACCAGCTGTCAGCTCTAATAAGTAATGTATGTCTCATTTGTTATGAGTTTACCCTTTGGGGCTTCACCTCTAGGCTAGAGCAAACAGGGGAAGAACGTTCTTGGCTTTTCCTTAGTCAGAATTAGGTGGACACGTAATGTGCCTTCAAGAGAAACCCGTTAGGCGAGTTTCTGGCTCTCCGTGCTCTCCTTTTCATTTTAGCTTGTCCATTGATGAAGTCATACTTTAAGTTATAAATAAACAACACTAAATATACCGTAATACTTTCTTTCCATCCTTTTGATCTTTTGTTAATAAATTGTAAGACACAACGGGATTTTAAACAAAAAAATGCTATAGAAATTAAGGAACCCAAAGACAAAAACAGGAAAGAAAAAAGAAAGACAGACAGACAGAAAGAAAAGAAAAGAAGGAATGGCACAAAAGGAGGAAGGTAAAGAACGAAAAGAATTAGAGGAAGAAAGAACGAGAAAAGAAGGAAGGAAAAGAAGAAAGGAAATATAAAGAAGGAAAGAAAATGGAAACAAGGACATAAAGAAAGAAAAGAAGGACAGAAAAACTTAAGAAAGAAATAAAAGAATAGAGTTAAAGATTGAAAGGAAAAGCAAAAGAAATAAACAAAGAAAGGCAAGAATGCGGAGAACAAATGAAGGAAAGGAAAAGAAAGGACAGAAAAGAAATAAACAAAAATATGGAAAGGAAAATCAAAAAGAAAGAAGGAAATCAAGGAAAGAAAGAAAATGAAAAGAGTCAGGAAACGAAGAAAGGAAAGGAAAAAACAGAACAAAGGAATGAAATAAATAATAAACACAAGAATGAAAGAAAAGATCAAAAGGAAAGAAAACGAAGGAAAGATAGAACGAAAGAAAGAAGAAAAAGAAGTAAAGAAAGAAAAACATAAAAAGAGAAAGAAAAGAAAGAGGAGAAAAGGGAGGAAAGAAAGGAAAATAAAAGCAGGAGAGGAAAATAAAGAATAGGAAATAGAAAAGTAGTAAAAAGGAAGAAATAAAATGAACAAATGAAAGAAAAGAATGAAAGAAAAATACAAGGAGTAAAGGAAAGAACGAAGGAAAGGAAAATAAAAAGAAAGTAAAGAAATAAAGAAACAAACAAAGAATAGAAATAAGAAAGAAAGAAAATGGAAAAAGGACACAAAGAAAGAAAAGAAAGACAAAAAAACTGAAGAAATAAATAAAAGAATAGAGTTAAAGATTGAAATAAAAAGTAAAAGAAATAAACAAAGAAAGGCAAGAATGGAGAGAACAAGTGAAGGAAAGGAAAAGAAAGGACGGAAAAGAAATAAACATAAATAAAGAAAGGAAAATCAAAAAGAAAGAAGAACAAAACAAAGGAATGAAATAAATAATAAACAAATGAATGAAAGAAAAGATAAAAAAACGAAGAACAGGTAGAACGAAAGGAAGAAGGAAAACAAGTAAAGAAAGAGAAAAACAAAAAAAGGAAAGGGAGGAAAGAAAGGAAATTAAAAGAAGGAGAGAAGATAAAGAAAAGGAAACAGGAAAGAAAGGATGAAATAAAATGAAAGAAAGAATAAAGAAAAGGATGGAAGATAAGAATGAAAGAAAAATTAAAGGAGTAAAGGAAAGGAAAATAAAAAAGAAAGAAATAATAAGAAGGGGACGATAAGAATAAAGGTGAGAAAAGGGAGGAAAGGAATAAAGGAAGAAAATAAGGAAGGGAAAGCAGAATAGGAAGCAATAAAGAAATAGAATTAAAGAAAGAGAAGAAGAAAAGGTGGAAATGATAGAAAAGGAAGAGGAAGGAAAGAATCCAAGAGAAAAGGGGAGAGAGTTGCAAAGAAGGAAGAAAACAAGTTTCGTTTGCAGTGCTTCAATAAGCATTCAATCTAATATAGTTTGCACCATGAAATCAAAGATTAAGTTATTGTTACCACCATGGATGTAATGGAGGGTATACGGCGCATACCCACCTTCATTTTTAGGCATCACCGTATACCCACCTAAAATTTATGTAATACGCAGGCATATGTAAACGAAGATTATACCCATCTAAAAATTTAGCATTACGTCCCTGGTTACAACCCTCCAATGTAGTTATTACTTGTTTATATTTCTAGAGCAGAGCGGCAAGTCTTTTCCTTCTGTTTCGTTGGGAATATGATTCCGCACATGAGTATGAAGAAATAAAGAGTATTCGAAAAATTCCGAAATTGACTTAGTTTTTTTAGGGCGAAACGTCGTCACAAATGACGGAATGTGTCGACAAAACCAACGCAACGAACATTTCTGTTTATGATCGAGGAGTGCACCGTAGAAATGATTGACATAATAAATTATTTGCCCACCCGCAACATCACTTCCTTCATAATGAAATTCTTAAGTGTGGATTATCCCTCCATGATGAAAACCTTGGTTTTCGAGATTTTGCGTCATTTGAGACCATGCATCGCTAAATTTTGGTAACTCTATCACTGACACATGTTGTATCATCTTGAAAAAGACATTTATTTTATGCACTATACCTCGTTGGAAAGCGTATGAAACACAGTATGTAAAGAGTTAAAAAAATATTTTTTTTTAAATTGTGAGAGAAAAAACATCAACGTACAATCAACACACCCAATAAACACAAAGAGCAGTAAATACAAATTTTTATATGGGCCAGTCTAGTAACTTTGGACTGCGGCCCGTCACGATTCGCCTTTAGCTGTTAAGTGTTAAAATCCACACCCATGCCCCTGCCGAAACTCGAACCCGGGACCTTCGAGCCGATGGCCTACCGCCGCAGACCGCTCGGCCACCCGGCCGGCAGCAGTAAATACAAGGTGAGAAAAAAAATGGATACCTGATTGTGGACTTGTATCAAAATTTTCTGCAAATTTGATTGTCATACATTCCCCCTCTCTCCCCCTCTGTTGAATATCAACAGTTTCCAGCATTTTTGTTATTCCTATCTTACTATTTTACAACAAAACCATCTAAGCTGGAGCAACTGGGAGAGGAGATATGATGTTCTTTATGGATCCGTCCCGAAGAAAGTTATGCAATTTACATGTATAAAAGGGAACAACAAAGACTTCATGCCCACCTTTCTGTCAAGCAAAATGTAATTCCTTCTTTACAATTAGGGAACCACCATCATGCTTGTAGAGAGAACACTTGTCCCACGAGCCATACTGTCCCAAAGTTGTTCCACCTAAAAGACGTTACCTTTCCCCTCCCCCGTGAGATATTACAGACAGTTAAATGTCTATCATAAGTTACTCTCCTATCTTTATTTGGTGTTGAGCTTTGATATCTGAAATCTATGACCAGTATATTGGTTATTCGGCAGTTGAAGGCTAACCGTACCTAACTTGAAATGTTACTTTCATGTCTATCTCGTCAGAACTTTTATGTAATTTTGAACCCATGTTCTCGACTCGATTATAATTGGCCTATCAAGAAGAAGAGCGCAAATTTAAGGTCAAATTAAAATTTTGTTTGTAGATTGTTATGAGTAATACAAAATAAATTATTGCTTTATTATTATTTGAATTTAAAAATAATTTAAACTATGACTACATCCCCTAAAATAGAATCAAGATCACGAAAAGCGTAAAAGCATGACTAATCCTGTAGTTGTAGGCCACCAAACATACATTGGTGTTGAAAGGGTTGCAGAAAATCTGAAATTTATTATAATAATTGAATGTTAAAGGGGTAAACGATGATGACATTGGTCGATTTCGAACTAGTGGTTCCATCTGTTAGTTCACAACGCCTACTACAATGGTGATACGTTGCAGTGTACCAAGAACAAGAAATTGTTGTTCACATTAAAATACCTTTTAAACAATTCAATGAGTTTCAGTGGGACTTGAAGCTTTATTTTTGATTCTTTTACTAAATGAGTCCAGATGGAGCTTCATTCCTTCCCCCGACTCTTCAATTAATTAGCCAACGACAAGTATGAGCTCATTCCTGCAGCTTAGGACGAGATTAAGCATATTATAGGACTTTAGAATTATTGATAACTCAGTTAAAAGTTGCGTAAATTTTCAGACATGCTATATCTATTTCCATGCTGTCTTGACAAAGAATCGAACCCGGATGTCTCAGTTACCGGTTGGGTGTTTTTAACCCTTAGAGGTTACAGCAGCATAACTACACGTATGTATTAGAGCTCTTCGTGCCATCAGCCATTTTTGTTTCGTGAATGTGTGTGTATTTCTTATAACTGACCATGCGAAAGGTCTTCGAGTAACACTATATTTTGTACATGACATCTAACGTTAGAAAAATCTATATTTCTTTTCGTCTCGAGAGCCAATCAAAGCGGCGATAAGAGGATCGCTGCGCTTACTACGTGACACTTTTTCTACGAAAATTGCCGTCACGTAAAAGCCTTGTATATGCTGTCAAAGTATCAGTTTAACCTTATCAGTATTTGAACCTTTTACAATAAGAAAGCATACACAAAAAAATTGTTCAGAAGTATAAAGAAAATAGTTCAATGTACACAAGAACACTTCTTTAAGTGAAAGCTGTATTCTCAAATAACTCGCCAATAGCCTAGCTGTAATTTCTTTTCTACTTACCTAATACAATGAACTTTTTATATTCTGCAACTGAAGATCCTGCGACAATTTCCATCCCTGTTGCGCCAATAACATTTTGGACACTGCGAATTTTCTGCTAAAAACCGAACGGCAATACCACCATTATCACCCGTAAATTGAGACACACTTTCCCTTCTGTCCAACTGATCAGGAAAGACAATTTGCCAGTCCTGCACATCAGCGTACGGACTTTTACCTTTTGCTTGTATCTTGGTTAAGCAAAAGCATAAAATAAGAACAACAGAGGTCATAAAATGCACTTTCATCTTGAACAATATTGTTAATACATGTATGGCAATTTCCGCAGGACCAACAATTTTCTATTGAATTCGCATCTTCCTTAACAAAATCACGAAATTTACGGATTTTTTCTCTTTCTTTTTAGAACAAAAGAACTGGCAAAGCTTTTAGCAAGTTGATTTCTTTAGATTCACAACGATCTGGAAAAGTTGTCTCTTCTGTCCCAACAAAATAAGAGGACGAGGTTCTACAGAGTTGATTTCTTATTAACCTGGTCACAACAAATTGGAGAAATTATTGCATAATTTGTCTCTTTCTGTTAATCACTAGAACGTGGAGAAAATTCTACTCGATTGATCTCTTCTTTTGTCACAACAAAGTAAACATGTTCGCTAAATCACACGAAACTGAAGGAAATTCTACTGAGTTGATCTCTCAGTCACAACGAGCAAGGTAAGTTACGAAATGTTGCTCTTCTTTCGTAAATAAAAGAAAATGGAGGAAATTTTGCGGAATGTGTTCCTTCTTTTGTTAGTAGCTCACTTAATAGTTGCTTTTACAATCACAAGATTGTTGAACACAATGATTTAACAGTTGTATATTACTGTGAAACTAACCAACCTAACTCCTTTCTATTTGAGCTATACGTACATATTATATTGACTTAACGGGCGTGAATATTTTGCAACTGATTAACACACAACCAAGTTCTTTTCTGTAAACTCAAGAAATAATTGACGAAATGACACTTCTTCTTATGAACTGTGGAACAATCGTTGAAGTGACGTTTCAATCTTTTTTACCCTTGAAAATAGTACCAAGTAAGCAATGTAAACATGACAGATGGACGTGGGCAAAATATTTTGTTTCTTTAACTAGACAAAAGCTGTCCTCAAGAAGAGTTCGTTAAGGGGGAGCTATTATTCTTACTCTATTGATGAAGTCATGGTTAAAAATACAAAGCATTCTTTTACTGCATGCAAGTGTGAATCAGTTCTTAGAACTATGCACTTTACTGCTCAGTCATATGCAAGTGTCAATGAAGATTGCCGGTATTTAGTTCTTTTCTTCCTTCTAACTCTTCTGTTTGCTTTTGTCCAGTCATAGTTCATGTATGGATGACTGCAACGCTGAATTCAAGAGGTTTCAAATTGTTATTTTTCTATTTGCAATTTGCATGCAAGCCCTGCCCTCTTTGTACATAGTTCAGATACATGTAAAGAAAATGTCTTATAATATACTTTGTTTAGTAATTTTATTGTAGATGGCTCTGGAGTTGAATTAGTTGGTATCGCGATTTAATGGTTGTTTCTAGGCTGTTTCTGGACACCATACTCTCCAAAATATATGTGGAAAATTTAGTACGTTGCCTCTATGTCAATTGTACTTAATTTTGATGTTTCAAACCCCGTATGAGACGTGAAGCATATTGTCTCTGTATGCTTCATGTCGAAATCAAATTAAAACAAACTCTAAACCTTACAAGCATACACTCTGAATATGTTTCTTAAAGAATGTATCTCAATATCTAGAAATTTCCACTGTGATTTCCTACATTATTCGAATTTTTATATTTATCGTGTATTATAAATCAATTGTAAAGAAGTCATTGATTCATTAATTTGAGGGTTATAGATTTACCTAAGGAATCAAATAAAATTTTGAATATTAAGCACAGCAGACAAGAAATTAATCCTCTCTGTAGAATAGGAACCGGTATTGCATGTCATCTGGCGCCCTGCGAGCACTTCATAACACTGATGTGCGTGTTTGTATGGTAAGTGGCCTAACGTTGCTCTGGTAGACGGGGTTCGAGACCCTAAAAATGTAGAAAACAAGGTACGGCGTTTGAATCATAAAAGTCAACATATTATTGGCGAGGAATAGCACTGTGTTTACTCACTTCCTTACACACCATTCTTCCGTAATTACTTAACTCTATGGTTTACGGAAGTCGCAAGTTCATCACCGCAGTAACAAACGTTCGCCATATGATTCAATTTTGGGTAAACAAGCCAGTTTCCGTCACGAACACTATTTCTCGAAGACCCTTTGTAATATTGCCCTCCCAAAGACGTTTTAACTGAGAAATTAGAATACCCATAATGGCGTCGGCGTATGTCATCAATTACAGGTAGTCTAATTTCTCAGCTGAAATAAACAATGCTCAGGTGGTTCATTTGATACACATGCACAAGTATTATTGTGGCCGTTTTCCAAAATTTAATTATTGCTTTTTGTTCGGCGAATGTTTTTAAAAATATGAAAACTCACATTATACACACATGCAGGGTAAGTACGAAAGCCCCTTAATTACAAGTATTGTCAGTGAATAGGATTTTTTTTCTTGAAGAAAACAATGAAGCCGTGCCCTGGAATCTCACGTGCGCCTCCTACGCAGGAAGTTGTGCGCTTACGCCAGTATGACGTCATTTCCGGGATTATTTCCTTTCGCGACAGTCTCCTCGATGATAAGGCAAATCTTTTATATAAGTGTTAACAGTATTAACCCAAGAAGATTATAAGCTATTCAGTAAGTTTCCTTTTTTTTTCATTGTATGATCTGAAGACGGTTTAACTCTCTCTTTTTTTTTATGTTATCCTATTTTCTTAGTTTTACTTGATGGGTTTCGCCTCTGTTTTACAGGCAGAAGAAAATCATCGGGTCCATTGGACGGACTGGTTCGGTGCCCACTTTACCTAAAATTGTAGGTCTCGTCCTTTGAAGCTCACCAGTTCGTGTACAGGAATTCCGCTACGATTTTCAATTTGGGGGTGATGTAAAATTATAATTGGATTCAAGTGGATTTTGCACGGTTTCTATAGGTTTTTCATCGTAAAAATTTTAGAGTTGGGGTGCACTCGAGAATTGGGGGGGGCAGGACCCCTTGATGATGTCTGGCAGAACCACTGCTTGTATGATGTTAATAGTAATTCAATCAATGAACCGATCAAGAAAAATTTCAGTTTGAAAGTAGGTTATGTCAAATTTCGATCTATCTATAATAAATTTAGGTGAGATCTGATTGAAACCGAATCATTAGCAGGGATTTTTCCAGGATTTTCAGTATGGGGGAGGGAAGTTGTAAAGTTAAAATTGCCGGATATATATATATAAAAG
>JAGDQP010023193.1:0-29479 GCA_022664845.1 Lepisma saccharinum
ATATATATATATATATATAATAACTCACAGCCATATTCAATCCACTACTGGATGAGGCCTCTCTCGAAGGGACGAATTGGTCTAGTGCTCGCACGCTGACCAGACGTGTTGGGAGAGTTGAGCCAAAGCTCTCAACTGTGATCACCACTGTCTTTTATTCACAGCAGCTCCCCAAGTGCATCACCATGGTGGGTGGGCATTGGGCACCGTTCTAGACCCTCTCGCTTTGGAAAAAATATCTTGGCAGAGCCGGGAATCGAACCCGGAACCACACGGTAAGCAGTCAGCGACGGTAACCACTAGACCAGCGGAAAGAGAGTCTCATTTTCCAATAGGAGGTTACCAGATCAAATCAATCATACTAAATCTTTCACATTAAGCTATTTCATAAACATCACAAAAGAAATGACTTCCAAATAGGCTTCTTAACTGCCAGCAAAAGTTCATCGATTTTCTATCTAATCTTGATCGAAACATCTTCTAGGGGGGATAAATTTATCCCTGGCAGGGACGAAAAATAAATTTGTCAGGGAGGGAAACTTATTTGCCAGGGGGGAAATCCCCTCCCCCCGTTAATTCGCACACTGACCTGAGGATCAACACTTAATGTCATTGGGGATGTGATAACGTTGTCTGATATGATCATATATAGTGCAATCTAAAAGTACGACACCAATACTTTCACTGCATTGTAGTTTTAGAATGTGGTGTATCCAAACGTTGGAATTAGTGTGTCAAATGACACTGTCCTATGTGTAAGCAATATAATAGTAATTTTTCACACCTACTGGCTTGACAAGATTTCAATGACCTCGTGTAATTTATTGAAATTAACTTCATCTCAGCCTTGCTACCATACATTTCTTGTAACTAGGCAATAATAAATCAGTATGTCCTGGAATAGGACGTACTGGATGCCAACGTTACAGGTGAGTGAGAAGGTATTCCGACTTTATCACCCCCCCCCCCCCCCCCCCCGGACACAATGTGGTATTCAAAATAGAACTTGTTTAAAAGCAGGTCTAAGCAGCATTAGTAAAGATGTGGTACGGTGGATATGGAAGTAAAAATTTTAGCCCAGTAAAACCTAACTGTGTAAGCTTTAGTTGTTAACTGGTTAGCGTGTTTGTTAAAACCAAAGTTGTCCTAAAAAAAGCTCTTAGATCGAATACTGAATCTAATCAATAAGAAGAGTACAATTACTGAAAATTTTACGTAAAGTAGTTGAAACACATTTACATTGTCTGTACAGGTTCACGACCGCACAAAGTTGTCCATGACTTATTGAAACAAAACACGGTCTTGGTCGTTAATGATCGGTCTATAGAAATTTGATATCATCTGTGTATAGTACTATTGAAGAATTAGTTACACTACTCAGTAGATGATTAATGAACAAGAGGAGCAAAGAGGACTACAATGAGAGCCCTGAGGAACTTAGGAGATACATACAACACACTGTTGACGGTTACTGAAGTAGTTTCCTATAAGGTTCAGATGAGTCTCAGATGAACTTCAGTAACTAGTAGTTAAGAAATTTCCGAATAACTCCGTTTAGTGAGAAGAATACTATTTTCAACTTCGTCGAAAGTTTTGCAGAAACCAGTGCAGTTAACATACAGTCTACAGTTTGATAATAAAGTTTTATTTGAATACTATTAAAAGGAATAAAACTGAAGAAAGTCTGCGATGTTTGCAAATAAACTTCGACTAATTGAAATTGCTTTTGATTACTTATGTATAAAAACATCGGTTAGCTGCTCTGACAGAAGACATTTTTATTTATAACTAGTGGTTTTCTGTTCAATTTACTATTGTCTCATATTGGTTATTTGATTCAATAGGAGAATGTTAAGCTGTTCACTGAAACGATGAAATCGAATGTAGCTGTTCAACCTATTTCCTTTTCATTCATTGCTATACCAAGGCTAACACGAAATGCCATGTGCAACTACGTATATTATCGAAATCGCAGAACAATTGAAGATAAAAGTTTCGGAAGTCCGAAGTTTTTTTGTTAAAGCATTTGTCTATATATGTTCAAAAATGTAAAATGATCTCCCTTTTATCCTTTGGGTGGGTGTAACTCATTCAGTGATAATTCTTATGACAACAGTAGAGTTACAGTCTGGCAGTTGTATCAAAACATATTGTATTGTGAACTTGAATCTGGATTAACATCCCATCATGGGACGGTATAAAACGTAAATTACGAAGCAAATTCGATAGTTCCTGCCACATGGTAATGTAGGATACCATCTTAAAACGGATGTTATGAATGTAATTATTACTTCATAACTGTAAGCACTCCAGATGAAAAGCCATTGCTGCGGCGAATCAGGTCGAAATTCTCCCACGAAAGAAACAAGGAAAAGAAATTTGAGCTTAGCAACCTCATTTTCAATGCTAAAAGATATCCTTTACATGTTTTTGCCTACAGTAAACAGGGCAATGAGAGCCAGGGATTTGACCGAACTGAGGCAACTTTTACATGAAAACAAAACGACAGAGAAAAAAAATACAGGATGGAAAACCTTATGTTTGCTGTTTATATTACACCCTTTAACAGCATTTCTCACGATTCGAGCTGAAGTTCACAGTCTGGTATTAGGAGGGATCCTGGCACTAATCTTCGACGCGATTGCATAATTGCCGAAGATAATTTTACTGCGTTTCATATGGCCCATTGTAAAGCACTTCTATTAGCTAGTTTCCTTTTCTGTTGTTTATATGGCTATTTTATGCATTAAAGAGCACACAGGTTTCAGCTGCCATAAACCAGTTGCAGAACCTCCTCTCGAGCTTCACCTCTTCGTTTTCTTTTCCACCGTATCCTTTTAGGAAGGACATGCTTAGAATTTCTATAGGTTACACGAGTAATATATATTAGTAAATATTGTTTAACTATGCAAAACATGACGCTCCTGAAAAGGTATGTAAGCTTTTTGTTTGCTCTAGTTAGACCTATGTATGTCAATATTGTTTTAAAAGTATGAGGTGCATTCTAAAACTGAGTACCACTTGTCCATAACTCCGTAGCAATCGTATTTTTTTAAAAAGAAAGTCCGTACGACTTTTCCACATAATCCTGCTCTAAAGTTACACCGTTGCAATCAGGGTATCCATCTATTAAAGCTTTCAAAATATTTTTCTTCTGTGGAGGAGGGAGGTTTCAAAAACTAATAAACTGAACTTCCCATTGGAGATTGGGATGTGAAACGTATGCCGTATAGGAAATTTTGAAAGCCAGGATTTACTAGAGGTCTGATGAATAGAAGTATAAGCAAGCACTTCAATGTGTCTGTACTTAAGAGAAGTGTACACAACATTATCATTGTTCCAGTTTGTGATGAAAGCTAACTTGGTAAGTTCGGAAGAAATGTGTATGTTGCTTTTAGAAAATACTTATCAATCATATTTCAAAGCTATTTCCCGTTTATTGTGTATTTAGGGGTGTAGGGAGCGCTAAGATTAGGATGCATTTTTTTTATTTTTTTTCAAAAAGTTGCGTAAAATTTTCACCATCCTTTTCAAGGGCAGGTTTGAATCCTTCAAAGGTACGTACCATGCTGCCTCAGTTTTACTGTTAATTGTTTTGGAGATATCAAGTTCTAAAGCTTATTTTCCCACGCTTTTGGCAGCCTATAGCCCGAAACGAAGCATTTGTGCACCCTTGATGGTCTATACTTTTTATTTTTCTTATTTTCATGTCAGAAATTTCGTGAAATGATTTTGTTGGTGTTATTTTGCAATACCGTAATATGAAAATGCAGCACTTGTTAGATATTTTAAATCAATATTTACTTGATTCCGTGGAGTCAAGTGCTTAGTGGTGGGGGGTTCGAGGTGCGTTTGGTTGTGAAATTTACACAAAATGCATATAAGATTGCCTAAAATTGTATTAATTTTACAAAAAGGAAAACCCAATTTCCGGGGAAGATACTTTTTATGAGTCACTGCACTGTTGTTTTTAAAAATTCGCTACTTACCTTAGACGTACACATCATCAGTGAGAATAGTGCAAAATTATGTTTTGTGTAAAATAGGCAGCTGATTTTTAGGTATTATAACATTTTGTAGGTTTTGGTATCATTTCTCGTGAAACTTTATTCTGAAACTTTATTCATATACATCTTTATTTTCAACTAGGTACTAAGGACAAATTGTTTTACCAAGATATGAGATTAAGTACGCGAAGTGTAACAGAAATGTTAAAAATTGTATTTTGTATAACTCCTGCGATCGATGGTTACATATCCGCTGTGGGCAAGTGAACAATGATCAACATATTGATAAAAATGCGCAGTGGATTTGCCCTTCATGTCCAAGCGATGGAAACGATCACCGACCTATAAATTACGATAGTGAAGGAGTTGCTAGTCTCAAAACAATTGTATATAGTGCAAAATGATCTAATTGAACTCAGAGAATAGCATGACATTCTCCGCACAAGATTAGAGCAAATTGAACGCACAAAACAAACTAACGAACAATAGATACCTGTTAACAAAAGCGGTAAACATTACTGGTCGGGAGTCGTCAATGGTACAAACTCAGATGGGATGTGTGTTCAAAATTCAAATATCGGTAGAACAATAATCACAGCATCGAGTGATAGGAACAATTTAGTTGATCCTACCCCAGGTTGACGAGTTAGTCAGCGTCCTAATAAGTGCGACATATTCTAGTTGAAAGTAGGTTTGGTATCTCAGTGAGAGTGACTCTGAACAGCAATTTGCTTACAAAAGCCACATGAGGGGAATACGTCCATGCTGTTAATCAAGAAGAGGTTCTTCTACAGGAGAGAGTAAGTGTTAAATCTGCGAATGTGAGCAGAAACACACCCACGTATAGGTTTGTCAAGGGCCCACGAATAAACTCTAGAACAGTAAGGGACAAATCAATACAAGGGAATCAGTTATACTTAGCCAATAATTTAAATAAGAGAACTAGTTATAATGTGTCAAGTGTTTTGTAAACAGGTTCCACTTTTAACAAGGTAACAAATACCTGCTATAATGATGCCAAACAGTGAGGTCCAGATGATGTGGTAATTTTCCTGGCAGCAACAAATGATGTAGAACAATCTATTGAAGTCACTAAAACAACGACTACTTGGATTGTTACACACAAAAGCTAGTCTTTAATGTACTACATAGATATGACCTTGTACATTGGTCATGCGTAAATAAGGAGGCAGATAGAGTTAATGAAGGAATGCATAACATTTTTAAACATTTCAGAAATGTAACTTTAGTAGATATAAGCCAACTAATTAAAAAGTATCACGCAGTACATGGTCTGCATCTCAATGGCCTAGGTAGGGAATATGTCTATGAAAAAATAGTTGGAATAATGAAGAAAATTAATGAAGATATAAAGGTTTTCCATGTTACAGTACCCCAAAGCGATTGACTAGATAGAGGTGACATTGGTCAGAACTCTAAGAATGCTGAAACCTGAACTGTGAGATTTGTAAGTAATAAAACAATAGATTGCAATAAGGAAAATAAAATCGTAATAGGGCTATGGAATGTTCAGAGCTTACTAGGCAAAATTTATGAATTAAATGTAATGAGTTTGAAATAAAAAACCTCGGTCTGGTGTAAATGTAAACACTGGCTAGGGAACGGCGAGATAAATTATATCTGTTTCTAGTTATTCGTTGGCAAGTGCCTATTGTAGACCCAACAGTACCCGAGGTGGTTCAGCTATTTTTATAAAGAATAATCTAGAAGCAGTTGAATTCAAATATGTAGTGAACATGTCTGTTCCTGAAACTTGTGAAATTGAAGCAGTATTAATTATAAATATAAATTTAATTTGTATTTCTGTGTATAGAATTCCTGATGACTCTAACTTCAATGCTTTCATTGACAACCTGTACCATGTATTAAACAAGTTAGCTGGTTGTAGCTGGTTTTAAGCTCACAATATGAAAATATGTTCGAGATGAAAGTTATTGCATGTTTCATAAGCAGAATTATGGATATATCAATATTGTTAAACAATTACTGTGTTAGCCAATGAGGTAGAGATGAAGCGCAACAGCGCGAACAATGCTTTACCTTCTATGTATGTCCTTTCCCCATTAGGCAGTTGTGAGCTCTCGACGATTATGATAACTTTTCTTTGTTGTGTAGTGGCAAGTAAAATAGATGATGATATTTTGGATGCCTTTTCATGTTATACATCACGTACCCAGATAGCATGCTAGCTTGCACAACCAGGTTGTCACGTCAAAATTGCTATGTGGTTTGTGAAAAAATAGAAAGAAAGATGGTACTTCAATAGTAAGGTATTTCTATACTCAACAAGAGTAAACAGAACCTTACAGAATTTATTACGATAAGGTTAGTCATATTTCTATTAGTTGGAAATTAAATTTAATCTTTGAAGATGTGATATGTTGTAGGTTTTCAATTGAATGTTGTAGGTTATATTTATTATTTTTTGTCAGAGCGTCGTAATCGGTTATCATTTTTAAGACACTTTTTCAGGATGTTGTGAAAATTTACGTAGCAGAATGAATGCATTAAACTTAACAAATTACTTACTTCTGAGTATTACAATGAAAGAAGAATGGTTGCTTTTGACTTACCATTTGCTCTAAGTGAGAAATCTCTTGAAAGAGAAACTGTAATAGTGAAAAGATAATTACAAACATTATCTAATTTATTGTGATATGAAACGAAGGACTGCATGAAAGGTTGGAAAAAGAAAGTACTATTCGAGTTCACAACGCGTGCATGCAGAACTATACAAGACATATTGGTATCAAAGCTGATCATACATCAATGCAGACCGAAGATCCATCCCATCGTTCAATATCTTCAACTCATTTAAGGACCTGAGAACCAACGTTCGATTTAAAAAGAAATTGCTTCATTTGTGGAAAATAATTAAGTATTTAAACTCCATCAGGGCGTAGGAAGTGTTTTCATATGGTTGTAACTTTAGAAATAAAGGAAAATCTTACCAGGAAATGTACCTTAAGAAATGACGAGTGGGAAGAAAGGATAATGGCCACTCTTCTTATTGTGAGTAATCTTGTGGTGCCAGAAGTACAGTACCATGGAAAGTGTTCCAAAGATTTTTCAGGAACTAAAACAACTGCGGAACTCGTGGCTCGACCAAAATAGAAACTGGGAAAGTCATTTTCTATGTTATGTGAGTACGTAGTGACGAATGCCAGTACACTCTGAATGAATAAAAAGATATTATGAATTGATCAAGAAGATGGCTGTCATATATCTTTAATAACATTATAAGGATCGGATAATAGTTTCAAATGTTTCTGGACGGAAAAATGTACTCTGCTTATCTGATACTGTTCATAAAATCATATGTCTGTGACGTAACGACAGGAACATTGACCCTGCTACTGAACGCTTAAGGATATTATTAGATGCAGCCGACATCATACGAGAAGGCATATAGAGAATGGCTTATGACTGAAGTATATGCCTAGATTTCATTGTCAAAAAAGTCCTCTTGAACTTGTGCCCAGGACAAATAGTTTCGGAGCTACAAGGTGCGAAAATGAATTTCAGAGGTCAATAGTTAAACAACTAGACAACGTAGAGAGTGCGGTTATAAAATTAACTTAAGAAGTCCTACTATATTCAAAATTGCATGTTTGGAAACTCTGCAATGCGTGCGCAAGGGATTCCCCAAAGGAACGTAGGGAGTCCCGGATAATCTGTCAAGTAAAGAGACGTCACACGAGGCGTGAATGGATAGGATTCCCACCTGGTAACCATAAGTCGTTGTACCATGGCGAGATTTCAAACAGATACGAAATGGTTGACACTGTCATAGCCGCTATGTGTGGTTGCATAACCACCAGGTACTGACGGAGACCGACAAGGAAGTTGTGGAGATGAAGTGTAGTGAATACACTTCGGGAAGTAATGCCACAACTGAAAACAAGGAAACAAGTCCATATGCACATAGGTCGAAAACGGCGGCGCGTGCCAGCAGGATCCGTGCGAAAGAGCGCCGCACACCGTCAGCGAAGTAGAATATCTCTCGAACGAATAGAAATATTGACGTCGGTCCAAAAAAAGAGAAAGAAAATCATACCCAAGGGAAACGATGGAGCAGAGGGAACTGCGCAAGGGGACTCCACATATAAATAAGGGGATTCACCAAAGCAGACATGGTAGGGGCATTGAAAAGTGCAACAGACGGATGTAGTATGACGAGTTACGTATGGCTTACGTATGAACAATGGGGTGAGAGCTGGAACATGGGGATTCCCTACTGCAGCGTCCGGGAGCAATGCAAAGGAACACCGTCGGGCATGGTGTGTTTTGTGCGACGGTACCGCAGCAAGCAGAGTAGGCGCTATGCTAGTTACCGGGGCGATGCTCAACGTGGGCGATATCGCCCCCCAGCGAGCGTTTGCATGTCCGAAGCGGGTGCTGAAACAGAACGAGGCGAGTGGGGGGCCATTGACTATTAAGGTACGTGCGAGATTGTGTGACCTGTTCGACGTGTTCGGGGGGGGGGAGCACACAAACGTTCCTTTCAGTGTATGATGATTAACAAGCTTTCAGCTAGCTTGGGGCTTCATCCCTCGACCCAGTACGTGGCTCGGCCTACGGCCGTGATTGCATGCGGCACACACTAAGAAAGTCGTTTTGTAAGAATTGAAACCTTTTTGCTGGATCGTCATCCAATGCTTACGTTACGCCTTGTGCATGACTGGATCGGCTTCGGAGGGGGCGGGTGAGCAAGACAATCGCATTCACTCAAGGGGACAAGAGGCCCGAAACTGTTGAGAACCACTGGACTAGGCAACCGCGGGGAGAAAAACGGGGCTAGCAAAAAGGAACAATGACAGCACAACATGGCCTGTATGTTCAAGGACATTGCACAATCACAAACACAGGACCATAGCTACTATACGAATAAACCACACTACATACGTACTCTGTTGATTTGCCGCGAAAGGGCTCCAAGTTGCCAGTCCAGGTCACTGCGATGCACACGATGTTAGTACTGAAGAGACACTGAGTTCACACCCAACAAATAATACATCGCCGATGAGCAGACCTACCTTGTCTATCGACGTCATCCGTGCAGTTGAAGTGGGTAACAACTACGTTGTGTAGCACGTTCATAGTGTGGTGTGTTGTGACAATGGCCCATTACACCAATCAGGAACAGGCCGAGATTCTTTTTGTGTATAGAGAAGCACATGGAAATGGTTTACAGGCGGCTTGGTTATACAACGAACGATATTTCAATAGACGACAACCGCATCATACAACGTTTGCAGCGCTGTTTCGTCGGTTATGTGAGACGGGGACGTTTCGCCCGACCATGTATGACACGGGAAGACCACGTGAGGAACGCACTCTGCATGCGGAAGAACGTATTTTACGACATGTGAAGAATGACCCGCGTGTAAGTTGCAGGGAGCTTGCCCGTCGGCATAATGCAAGCCACGAGAGAGTGTTGTTGATCCTTCATGCCAACAATTATTACTCCTATCATGATTTTCGTCCCAGGCTGGACTTTTCTAATCAGTTTCTCCATTTGGTGGCAACAACTATCGGTTTTCTCTCCTCCATTTTGTTCACAGATGAAGCCCAATTTGGAAAGGATGGTATCCACAATTCCCATAATAGTCGTCTGTGTATAATCCACACGGAACGGTACAGGTCCACTACCAGCACCAGTTTCGTCTCAACGTGTGGACAGGAATTCTGGGTGACCATCTCATTGGACTATTTGTTTCTTCCACAACGACTCACCGGGCCTATCTATCTGAACTTCTTGCGCGAGATACTTCCCACATTACTGGAGGATGTGCCGTGAGAGCATGCACAATAGTGCCCCGGCGCATTTCTGTCGTCCCGTGCAGGCCGAGACTATTCCAACACTGTATTCCCGGGCAAGTGGATCGGCCGTGGTGGTCCTCTGTCATGGCCTGCCATGGTCGCCAGATTTCAACCCTCTGGATTTTTACTTATGGGGGCATCTCAGAACTGTTGTTTATGCTACTCCGGTACCTGATGTCCAAACGTTGGAGCAACGCGTCCGAGCCGCTTGTGACGCTTTGCGGGAAGAGCCAGAAACGTTTCGACGTGTGCGCCGGTCTGTGCGACGACGTATGAACGCCTATGTTCAGAGTGGTGGACGTCATTTCGAGCATCTTCTTTAGTTTTGCTACAGGTACGACTGTTGTATGACTTCTGTAACCTTTAGTGTCATTCTTTGTGATAGTTATTAATCACGGATACATGTACAAGCTGTAGTGTACCATCCGTGCCAATAAAGTCCATGTTTGCCTGTACGTATGTTTACTTTTGTCCATGTCTTCCACGCCTCTGTTTCCTACTTGGTAGGGCCTATAGCGATTCTCGGCCCTGACATTTCTGCGTCCTCTGCTTGTTGCGGTACCGTCGCATTGACACCCATGTCCTGCGGTGTTCCTGTGAATTTCTCCCCGACGCTACAGTGGGGAATCCCCATGTTCTAGCTCTCACCCCATTGTTCGTACGTAAGCCGTACGTAAGTCGTCATACTACATCCGTCTGTTGCACTTTTCAATGCCCCTACCATGTCTGCTTTGGTGAATCCCCTTATTTCTATGTATAGTCCCCTTGCGCAGTTGCCTCTGCTCCATTCGGTTTGCAACATCGTTTCCCTTGGGTATGATTTTCTTTCTCTTTTTTTGGACCGACGTCAATATATATTCGCTCGGTAGATATTCTACTTCGCTGACGGTGTGCGGCGCTCTTTCGCACAGTTCCTGCTGGCACGCCGCGCGCCGTTTTCGACCTATGTGCATATGGACTTGTTTCCTTGTTTTCAGTTGTGGCATCACTTCCCGAAGTGTATTCACTACACTTCATCTCCACAACTTCCTTGTTGCTCTCCATCAGTACATGGTGGTTATGCAACCACACATAGCGGCTATGACAGGTCAACTATTTCGTATCTGTTTGAGATCTCGCCATGGTACAACGACTTATGGTTACCAGGTCAGAAACCTATCCATTTACGCCTCGCGTGACGTCTCTTTACTTGACAGATTATCCGGGACTCCCTACGTTCCTTTGGGGAATCCCTTGTTCACGCATTGCAGGGTTTTCAAAACATGCAGTTTTGAATATAGTAGGTATGACTTCTTAAGTTAATTTTATAACCGCACTCTCTACGTTCTTTAGTTGTTTAACTATTGGCCTCTGAAATTCATTTTCCCACGCTTTCGGCACCTTGTAGCTCCGAAACTATCTGTCCTGGACACAAGTTCAACAGGACCTTTTTTCTTGTTTCACTGTCGGGAATCATTTCCCGAAGTTTTTCGGTGGGGTTCCCTACCATCCTGTATATTCCCCGGATTAGTTAGTCCATACTAATCTCATCTAACTTTTCAGGTTAAAAATCCTACGTCCATAGCCAGGAAGTAATAATTCATTTGCCTCACAAATATATTGAATATATACAGCGTATGTATCAGTGTTAGTACTCAATGAAAATTGGCGGAAGCAGCCTTAATAAGGTTCTTGAGGATTTTAATGTACTCAATAACTGTAGGTCCTCCCATGAAGCAACTCACTATATAAATATTTACCAAATTAATTTGAAGTGGCTTGTGAATTAAAGAAGTAATCTGGATGGAATTGCTTTACGAACAATTTTATTTGTACCCGAAAAGTGTGAATCGATGTACATCAGTACGATTTATAAATTTTCCACCTAGTATTATTTACACGCTTTTGTGTTTGACGGAAGATCAAAGCAGAAAACTAAGCTAGTCATCATCGTCACATTTCATCCACCTATGTTCAATTGAATTAGATTCAATTATAGTCTTTAGGCTAAGGCTTCGACTGGGATAGGGTAGCAGAAAAGATGCGCAGTGTTAACCCCAATAGTACTTTCATCTTTTAACTTTTTATACAATCGTTTCGTTTCAAATTAATCTCAATAACCTCTGCAATTCTCTTTTCGTTTTAGTTTCTCCTTCAAAATATATCCCACCAAGAGCACACAATAAATCAAAATCAACCATTCTTGTATTTTATTTCTAATAAATAACTAATTTGTTAAGTTGAATGCATTCATTCCGCTACGTAAATTTTCACAAGATTCTGACAGTTTCTTTAAAACAATATTCGATTACTAGTCTCTGTTAGAAAATAATAATTATAACCTATAACATTCAATTGAAAATAAGTAGTAGATGTGACACTTTCTCGGAGAAAATCGCGGACGGATTTAAACCGGTTTGTAGCCTTAAGCACTAGACCTAGCAGGCTTGGTTGGTATCGGGTAATGTAGAAGAGTAAGGGGTGGTCGTCTAGAGCTTAGAAAATTGTATACGTAATAAAGGAAGAGATATGTGATAAACAGTGAACTATATTTTAAAATTATTTTTAAAATTGTCATTCGCCATGTTGCCACCTTCGCTCCCCGCGAAACCCGATGTGTAGCCTCCGTGAAAATAATAGAACGCGATGTGATAGATTAAATTTCAGTTTTTTGAATTTTCTTTTTTACAGTGTATCAGACTAAATTATTTGTTAACAAATAGTCTGTGATTCACCATTTAAGTTAAACACAGTTATGCACACTAGCTCTTACAATTTCCCGGACAATTGAGAGGCATCTACTACCTCGTTGTTTCTCTTAGACTAACAGTCGTTACAAAAGATTTTCTGTGCATGATTTTTGCTGCTCTGATATTAGTATGAACCGAAAAAAGGTTTTGTTTAACTGAAACTTGAGAACTGTAATTGGCCAAGATATTTGCGTCTTATTTTTGTTGCGAATAGAATTTTCGTATCTCACACCCTAAGTGCTACGGGAATTTTTGAAAAATTTTCTCCTGCAGCTGCTTATAGATCACAGGCAGCGGTCAAAGAACCGTTGTTTATAGCTTCTTTGTATTGATTTGCATCTAGCTGCCATGTAATAAAAGAAAGGCGACAAGAAAGGACGCTTTCATTTTTCTTAGGAAGTGAGACCCTGACCTTTTTTTATTGAAAACAGTTTTGAGGACTCCTATCTGAATTGTGTAATAAACCAGAGGGTTACTGTGAACAAACCGTAATGGTTTTTTTGCAAGTAAATCATTGTGAGAAGACATGAGAAATAGATTTATGTCCTTGCTGTTGTCGGTTTTTTGCTAGCAATTAAGATATTTTCGAATTTTGCTTGTTAAACGGACGATATGGTTATATTGAACATTTTTGTCATTTGTGTTGTTCCTAAGGAAGCTGAGATTCATGATTCTTGATTTATAGATGAAACCTTTTTCGGAAAAGGAAAACTATTAGCGGCAAGAGCCACTAGAAGCATAAATACTACCTGTTTACATAATTTTTGGTACTGCATTTAATGTGACCAATTCTTAATTGTCTTATTGCCAACAATTGCTTGCGAGAGGGGCTGCTAAAGAAGAAGAGAATGTAAAAATCACAGGTATAAATCCTTTTGAAAGCGAAACACCACATTTTGAGGTCAAAGAGAATAACTCATATTTTTCAGTTATAGTCCCTTGTTTACTCATTTTTACATTCTGTACCTGTTTTGAGAATTACGAAGCACACTTTGATACTCAATTTGATTGTAATAGATATGTGAATGTAGATATGTGGGGAAATTTCAGAGAACAGTTTGATTGCTACCATTTCTTTGAAAGCAGTTCGTGAATTGTATCATAATGTTGGCTGAACGCAGACGCTTTCATTCCAGGCCGTGAATTGAACCCGGGACACGCTAAGGATTGACGAATTATTTAATCTCTGCCTTTCTGATTACTAAACATACAGTTATTTAACAGGTTACGTATAAGTATTTGCATTAATTAAGGAAATATTTATCAGTGCAGTATAAGAAAGAAGTATTTATTTTTACTTTACATCAAGTATTACGAGAAATAGAAAGTAAATATTTTAAACACTTTTTGTAACATTTTAGGCATTCCAAGCTCAGGGTGAGATATTGTAGGACAGTATAAAGTTGAATAGGAAATATAAATTTATTAACTTAATTATCTCTTGCCTTCATATTATTAATTAATTTATTTATGGTTTTTAGTGAACTTTGACTCAGGCCATAGTAATGATGATGGGAGAATTGTTGGAATGAAGAAAGTGGGAGAACACAATGATCGTGTATCAGAGTACGAGCATGGATAGACCTCAAGCACGAGAGGCAAATATTGAGTTTATTTGAAGTGAGGAATATATTTTGTTTCAAATTATTGCTGCAATATATACTTTTAGATAACATTCCTAAACATACGGTTCTTGTACACTTCTCCTTTACCTAAGACGTTAAAATATATTTAAACTTATGCTCTTTTCTACTACGAATTGTGAGGCCCGGGTTGAAATCCAGGCCAGGCCGGGACACTTTCCTTTCGATGTTCCCATGCCTGGCGCTTTGAGGTGCTCATAGCGTACTATGAAATTGAGTGCCAGAGTGTCTGGTATTTTGGGACACCTTAGGAAGGTAAAGGTGGTTGAGCGTGAGTCTCACCACCCACCTAAATTTGTACCGTAGGTCAAGGAAATGTGGAGCGCCAGCTCCACATTCCCATACTCGGTTCACGTCTCGTACTTATTGCGAAGGGAATAGCTTTATCTTTTCTATGCTCTTTTATGATATAAAAAGAGAACCTTAAACAAAATTTAGCTGTTGTTCCCAGACGCAAAAATATAAAGAAGTGTATAAAAAGTAGATTCACTTCATTTATTATACATTTCGTCTAACTTTGGCTCAAACAGGAGTATAAAGAAGCGTATAAGATGTAGATTCAGTTGATTCCTTATACGTTTGAAAGTTTTGTATCGGCTTCGATTATTTTAAACCGTACTCAAGTTTGTCAATTTTTGTATGTGAAACTGCAGTATTTTTATGAAAACAATTTAAGGCCTTTAGACAACTTAACCTTCGGCCGACCATCATGTTCAGAGGTACTTTTTAATAATTCCGCGAGATAATATTTTACAATTATGGCGCAAGCATTGTTTGGCATATATTTATGAAATTTTATAAACTTCCATTGGAAGTAGGCTTTGTAGAAACTTGTCAACTCTGGTCAACTTTTGTTTGTTTCACATATTCATGGATCAAGATAGAACATCATTGGTGTTGTTTCACATTCTTATCTTTTTGATTCTTTTCCACCTGTGGTGTTCGAGGGAGAGGGAACATAGTTTTCTTTATGGAAATCAGTGTGAAGGAAATCTTCGGCTGAAAGATGAGTTTCATTGCTTCCGTATACTCATTTTTATGTACTGTTCACTTTTTAGTTAAAATGTTCAGCTAGAAAGGTCCATTCCACATATGATATTTAAATCTTTAAACTTCAATTCGCTGGCTTACAGGCCTTTGCTTAACAAGTAAACATGGAAATCCAAAAATAGGCATAATTATGTACCAGCCGGGATTTTAAGCCATTAAGTTTTATTATCTGCTTTAGCACTGATTTTGTAGCAAATTAACATGGAACGTGAAAAATAGAATAAAAGCAAGAGACATATACAACATTTAACTTAGTTAATAATAATAATAATTTGCTAAAATAACCTATACATATTCATAAGTAATACTGCCGGAAGCCAATCACATATGACCAAGCGTTGTCAGCTCGCTAAGGCATTTTCTTTGATAATTTAGCGACTGCATATCAGTACTTGCTGTACGTTTACGGAACGGCCATCGCCGACAGTTAAATGAATGCCAACGCAGGACAACTGTAACTTTTTTGTATCTGTCGGAAATAACGTAAATAACAGTTCTAGTTGCAAGCCAGATCGACCCAGTAACGTTAACATATTATGACATTTAAAGGAGGTGTTGACCCCCACACAGTGGGATCTCTGAAGGCTTGGATTATATGTGAAATAATACTGATCAGATTATGTATGGGTGCAAAAATTTATACACGATCCCACAATTTTTAAATGCGAACAGATGCAGGTCCTCCTTGTAAAGTGAAAATCTTGACAAAATATCCGAAGGTTCACATTATTATTACTACTATAAAAGAAATCAGATGATTAGTTTTGTATATTTCACCGATTTAATTCAATTCATTTTTTGAAATTTAACTTTACGAGTTGCAAGTTTTCTACAAGTTTGTGACAAATCAAAGGACAGCTGAATTTAAATTTTTCTTTGCCTCTGGTGCTCGAGTGAAAAGTGGTCTTTGAATAATTTTATTAAAAATTAGCTATTCCAAACTTTATTTAACACATAAAAGGAGTCAAAATACTGAATAGTTTCGCGAAATTGGAAGTTCTACTTGGGATATTCTGGGGATATCCAACGGCTATCTTCACATAAATCGGTTTTTTATCTTAATACTGTATAGATCTGTGTTGTAGAATGTGGGTAACTGAGAAACCAGTAAAAGATATATATGTTATCTTAACTTATTTCTAACCTCGCACTTCTTTTTGTCATAATCTTGATTTATTCCTTAATAGGTCATAAACAACAGTTACTTTCGCTAGACTGCTATGAAAATAACAGTTCCAAGTAGCAGTTATGGTTAGTCCTTAAAATCCATGTATATTAGCTAATGTGATGGGCTCAGGATTTTACAGTCTTTCACGGAAATCTTAGAGAGAAATTCTTTACTGTAATTATAAACGTTTCCTATAGGATTTTATTTTATTTATGGTAAATACAGTATCATTACTTCTTAAAGATACTTTCTCCTCCAAACATACTTAATTTTCCGCTGAACTTAGATATACTGAAACCAGATAATTTTAGAAAAAAATTAGCAATAACTGATCAGCTACTCATGAAAACAGGATACACCTCCTGCACTACTTCTCCAAATAAAAATACCTTACACTTTCCTAACCTTGCGATTAATATTAAAGAAGTTGAAATTGAAAATATTCAGAACAGTTATTTTGCGGATAATACTTTACGGCTGCCAAAGTTGGAGTAGAGCTTAATAAATGAACATAAATTAGAAGTGTTTGAAAATAAGATCAGACGAAATAACCAGAGAGTGGAGGAGACTACATAATGAAGAATTATACAGATTGTATGACTCACTCAATGTTGTAAGAATAATGAAATGATATCGACTAAGATGGTCATGCCGTGTAGCTCGGATTGGAGAAAAATAAAAAGTATATTCTATCTTTGCTAGGAAGTCAGATAGAAAGAGAGCGTTCAGAAGACTGAGACGACGTTGGGAGGATAATATTAGAAGGGGTCCTTCAGAAATAGGTGTTTATGGTGAAAACTAGCTTGATTTTACTCAGGATAGAACCTGATGGCGATCGTTTGTTACTACGGTGCTGAACTTGCAACTTCCGTAAGCCTTAGACAAACTAAGTAAGTTATTTTGAATAGATTTCAGGGTATGGACAACATCACAGAATGCCCAAAGCCTTCCTTCCTTTTCTGATGGTGGGGAATACTACATGCCACATTGTTGTGTTCCCCAGTTATTCATGGCCAAGCCTGTTTGTTTGACTGATGTCTGAAACAAAATCAAATACTTATATTCCAGTATTTTCCATTTGTATTATGATTTGAAATAAATTTTGCCCTAAATATCACCAACGAGTTGAATTTGTACTCTTATATATAGCAATGGGTTGAACCCCATTTTGCAATAGTAGAACGAAAGTGAATACGACAGTGATTTGATAGTTGGTCTTTGGACTCTTTTAGTGTAATATCTCCGAAATCAACATACCCATCTACTTTTAATGTACTTCCATTGAAACATAATTTCTCTTTATGCTTGACCTTATTCAAAATCAGAACACCGACACGATTATTATCGTCACCATGTTTGAATGATTCAGAAATTGCTTCAACAGCTTGTTTATTTATACCGTAAAAGCATTTAAGTCACTATAATATATTTTTCAATTGATCACTAGTAGGAACTGGGAAAATACTATGCTTTAAACGTTGTTTACACCCTCTTGATCATTTAATTTTCAACAAGTATCTCTCCAACAAAAAGTATTCACTGTACCGCATTTCCCCTGCATGTTTGACATTGCATTTGTTATTTATAATTTTAAAGCCTTACTAGCTGTGGTGCAGAACACGTATGAATCAGATTGGTAGCAACAAATTCGAACGTAAAGTGATACCAACCCTGGTGTTTAGAGGTTTCACCCATGCATATGCTTTTAAATGGAAAGTTGTCAAAGTTTTCTCACTTTGTCTTTCTAAATGTTATGGTAATACTTAATATAAGATTATAACAAAGATTTTTAACATTTAGCTGCCACAGTCTATGAAATTAAGTTATTTTGAACCCATTTTATGTAGATTTTATTCTTGGAAGTCTATTAACTCCTTTTGAAGCTTAATAATGCTAATTCACTTACTAGCATGCAAATGATTGAGTATCCCCTGTTTAAACTGAGAGAAAACTGATTCATTGAAACCAGATATTGTCAGATGGTACGACAGACACTTTGGAGCAGCATTATTCTGTATAAACATTTCCATTGCAACATTGCAGCTGCGAAAGTGTAAGATTTGGATATTTCAGCAGTGATTTTGTAGGCTTGAGATCACAGAGTGATGGATTAGATAGGCAGTGCTTTTTCTTTATTTGAATAAGCCTAGCAGTCGTTTGACAACCTGATATTCTCCACTTCCTCATTTAGAATTAATATGTATTAGTTTCCTATATGCATACGATTTACGTATTATTTGGATCTCACAATCAGTTCTGTTTACAATTTGAAGAATGGCGGCCTTCGATTTTGGGCCTGTACCCTTTATACCATTATAATACTTAATAATGATGTAACCATATCATCAGCGATCAACTCTGAAGACTTGTAAATTTTATTTATGACCTCTTGGCTTCTGGGACTCAGACCGACATGGTGGGGGGAAAGGATTGTAGAAGGTATCGGTCTGAGCCCCCGATGCCTATAGGTCATAAATTAAATTAAAAGTCTTCAGAGTTGAAGGCATATGATAATGTTACAGTATTATTCAACAAGTATCTGTTTTCCAAGAATCCTTATTAATGATCAGTAGAAGGATAACTTTAATTGCATTCACCTACAATATAAGCAAGGTAATTTTTCAGTCGTGCATTTGGACGTCTTCTGACTTGAACATTTCTTCTCTCTGAGAATTCAATGTAGAAGACTTGTTATTCATCTACCCTTTGTGCTATCAGCCCATCTCCATTTCAATTTCGTCAGTTTTGATTATCTTCCTATTCTTCCTAGTTATTCGTATCATGCTTCTCATTATTACTCATTATCTAACTCTTAATCTTTAACTCGTTTGTGCATCCAATGTCTAGCTTTCACACTGTTACATCTACACACGTATGACAGAATCATTATAAAATGGATGGTTGAAACATATTTCTAATTTACTTTTGAAAATTAAGAGTATATTCCAAATGAACTGCACGCCATTTTGCATCTTCTATTTCATCCGTCAACTTGGCATTCGAAGTTTTGATCTAACCTAGGTAAAAATACTCATCAACTAAGCCTATTCGCTCTCCGTTAACCTTTATTTCCTTCTTTTGAGTACGATTATTGTACATAACTTGTTTTTCTTTAAACTCATTCTAAGTCTTATTTTCAAAGTCTCATTAGTCAGCATTTCCATTTTGCTTTGTAGTCCTTCTGCACTTCAAGCAAATAAGATTATGTTGCCAGCGAATGGGAGGTGATTAAGATATTCACAAATGATTTTTATTCCAACTTCATTTCAGTTTAATTTTGAACAAACTGCTTCCAGGTCTTCTGAAAATATGTTTGGAGAAAGTGAATCTCCTTGCCTTAACCTTTTTCCAGTTTAAACATTTCCATTCTTTTGACGCAGTCTAATGACAGTAGTGGCTGTCAAGTAAATGTTTCATAATATGTGAGTTATAAATGAGCTCGTGAGGTTCGAAGGACAAGACCTACAGTATTTTAGTAAAGTAGGCTGGGAAGCACTGCATTCAATGGACCCCTTGCACTTTGAACCGGTGACCAAAGGTATACAAAGTAAGCGTTCTAAGCTTTCAGGTATCTCAAGGTCATGTTTCATAGTAATTTAATGTATGCACTTTCAATACTTCAATGTTCAAGTAGTTTAAGTATTGGTGTCAGGAAGACCAAGTCGAAAGCTTTTTCATAGTGGAAGTTCATATTAATTACCCATTCTCCATAACTTGATGTAATACCTGTATGTAGTTTATTATGCTAAAGCAAGGAGGAAGTTCAGCTTGTTCTCTTTCATACTCGAATTCAAATTTTCTTTCAATATGATTCGTATTCTTTAGCTGTAAAGCTAATAGCTAAGTTGGAATGTAGTTATATGATCCGAGTTTAATTCTCGTACCTTTTCATTATTTTCTAAATTACTAAAATCAGTTATTAATATAATTTTACTTATAAAATCCGGTGTTTCAGATCTGATATCCGCAGATATCTGTGTTTTGATATGCACGGAAGGTTAATTTATTTTGTAAAATAAGTTTAGTAGAAAGTGTATTAAAGGGAAATTCGAACAAAAAGATAAAACAAGAAACGTAAGGCCCAAACACCGATGCTGCCATTCTTCAAATTGTAAACAGAACTGATTGTAAGATCCAAATAATACGTAAATGGTATACATATAGGAAACTAATACATATTAATTCTAAATGAGGATGGGGAGATTATCAGGTTGTCTAGGCTTATTCTAATATAAGCTTATAAAAATATAGAAAAAGCACTGCTTATCTAATCCATCACTCTGTGATCTCAAGCCTACAAAATCACTGCTGAAATATCCAAATCTTATTCTTTCGCAGCTGCAATATTCCAATGCAAATGTTTATACAGAATAATGCTGCTCCAAAGTGTCAGTAGTACCATCTGACAATATCTGGTTTCAATGAATCAGTTTTCTCTAAGTTTAAACGGGATATTCAATCATTTGCATGCTAGTAAGTGAATTAGCATTATTAAGCTTCAAAAGGAGTTAATAAGCTTGAATAAGGTCAAGCTTGAAGAGAAATTGTTTCAATGGAAGTACATTAAAAGTAGATGGGTTTGTTGATTTCGGAGATATTACACTAAAAGAGTCCAAAGACCAACTATCAAATCACTCTCGTATTCACTTTCGTTCTACTATTGCAAAATGAGGTTCAACCTATTTGCCATATATAAGAGTACAAATTCAATACCTTGGAGATATTTAGGTCAAAAATTATTTCAGATCGTAATACAAATGGAAAATACAGAAATATACGTATTTGATTTTGTTTGACATCAGTCAAACGAACAGGCTTGGCCATGAATAACAGGGGAACGCAACAATGTGTTGCATGTAGTATTCCCCACCATCAGAAAAGGAAGGAAGGCTTTGGGCATTCTGTGATGTCCATACACTGAAATCTATTCAAAACAACTTACTTAGTTTGTCTAAGGCTTACGGAAGTTGCAAGCTCAGCACCGCAGTAACAAACGATTGCCATCAGGTTGTATCCTGAGTAAAATCAAGCTAGATTTCACCATAAACACCTATTTCTCAAGGACCCTTTCTAATATTATCCTCCCAACGTCGTCTCAGTCTTCTGAACGCTCTCTTTCTATCTGACTTTCCAGCCAAGATGGAATATACTCTTCACATTTCTCCCATCCGAGCTACACGCCTGCCCATCTTAGTCGACACGACTTCATTATTCTTACAACATTGAGTGAGTCATACCATCTGTATAATTCTTCAATATGTAGAATCGTCCATTTTCTATTCATCTCGTCCAACCTTATTTCCAAACACTCGTAATTTATGTTCATTTATTAAACTCGTACTCCTACTTTCGCAGCCGTAAAGTATTATCCGCAAAATAACTATTCTCTATATTTTCAATTTTAGCTTCTTTAAAAGTAATCGCAAGGTTAGGACTTGTTTATAACAGATTAAGGAAAAAGAAACAAGATTATGATGGGAAAAGGAGTGCGTGGTTAAAAATGTGTTAAGATAACAGAATATATATATATTTTTTAGTTGTTTCTCAGTTATCCACACTCTACAACATTGATTTATACAATATTATGATAAAAAAATCCGATTTTGGTGAAGAGGATAATCTTTGGATACACTAGAATATCCCAATCTAGATTTTCCGATTGCACGACACTTCAATATTTTGGCTGCTTTTATGTTTTAAATAAAGTTTGGAATAGCTCTAGTTTAATGAAATTATTCGAAGATCACTTTCCACTCGAGCACCAGAGGCAAAGAAAAATTCAGAAATCAACTTTCCTTTCATTTGTCACAAACTTGCTGAAAACTTGCAACTCGTAAAGTTATATTTCCAAAAATGAACTGAATTAAATCGGTGAAATATGCAAAACTAATCATCTGATTTCTGTTATAGTAATAACAATTTGTACCTTCGGAGATTTTGTCAAGATTTTCACTTTACAAGGAGGACCTGCATCTGTTAGCATTTAAAAATTGTAGGATGGTGCATAATCTTTTGCACCCATACATAATCTGATCAATATTATTTCACATATAATCCAAGTCTGCACAGGTCACACTGCGTGGGGTCTACACCTCCTTTAAATGCCATAATATGTTAACGTTATCGGATTGAGTTGACTTTGCAAATACTACTGTTATTACCGTTAGGTACAAAAAGTTAACGTTGTAGGTTTTCATTCATTAAACTCGGCGTTGTCCGTTCCGTAAACGGATAGCAAGTACTGATATCCAGTCGGTAAATTATCAAACAAAATGCCGTAGCAAGCTGATCATGCTTACTGATATGTGATTGGCTTCGGGCAGTATTACATAAGAATATATAGGTGTTATTTTAGCAAATTTTTAATATTAAGTTAAATGTTGTATATGTCTCTTGCTTTTATTTTATTCTCACGTTCCATATTAATCTGCTACCCAATCAGCGCTAAAGCAGCAAGTAAAGGGTTACGACTTCATATCCCGACTGGGACATCATTATTTCTATTTTTGGATTTCCACAAAATAAAGTGTAAGCAAGTTAGGTTTCCATGTTTACTTGTTCACTTGTTTCCAAGTTTACTGTAAGCCAGGGACTTGAAGGTTCAAGGTTTAACTCTCATAAATCTTTTTCGTAGAACATTTTAACTAAAAGGTGAACAGTACATATAGATGAGTATATTAAAGAACTGAAAATCATCTTTCAGCCGAAGATTTCCTTCACACTTATTTCTATAAAACAATGTGTTCCCACTCCCGCGAACACCACAGGTGGAAAAGAAACAAAAAACATAAGCATGTGAAACAACACCAATGGTGTTCTATCTTGATTCATGAACAAGTGAAACAAACAAAAGTTGACCAGAGTTGCCAAGTTTCTACAAAGCCTGCTTCCAATGATAGTTTATAAAGTTTATATTAAACATATGCCAAACAATGTATGCGTCATAATTGTGAAATATTATCTCGCGAAATTATTAAAAAGTACCTCTGAACATGATGGTCGGCCTAAGTGAAAGTTGTCTAATAGGCCTTAAATTGTTTTCATTAAAAGACTGCAGCTTCATACACACATACACATATGTAATGGGTATGTGTATGTGTGTATGTATGTATTTGTATGTATGTGATATGTGTGTATGTATGCATTTACGTGTGACTAATGTGATGTATGTATGTGTGTATTGTTTGATACACGGACGATGTAATATTTATGGAATTTATTGATGATTTTATCTAATGTATGAAGGTTGAAACATTTCTTATGTTACTCTTTTCTATGAATTATTTTAAGTCTATAGGTGTATTAGATTAGTGATTTAAGTTTGTATTTTTTGTGTTGCTGTTTTTTTATTCTTATTATTCTTTTTTTTGTCTTTATATTCTTTTCTTTATATATTGTATACTATAACTGTAGCAGTGTAAACCTTCATTAAGTGGAGAATGAATTTCTCTGTAGAAGGTAAATAATAAATATAGACAAATTGAGTGCGATTTTAAATATTAGAAGCCGATACTTTCAAAGGTGTAAGGAATCAACTGAATCTACATCTTATACGCTTCTTTATACTCCTGTTTGAGCCAAATGTAGATTAAAGGTATAATAAATGAAGTGATTCTACTGTTTATACACTTCGTTATATTTTTTCGTTCTGGGAACAACAGCTAAATTTTGTTTAAGGTTCTCTTTTTATTTCATAAAAGAGCATAGAAAAGGTAGAGTTATCCTCTTTGCACTACACACGCGACGTGAGCGGCGTATGGGAATGTGGAAGTAGCGCTTCACATTTCCTTGACCTACGGTACAAATTTAGTGGGCTGGTCAGTCACACACTCAACCACCTTTACCTTCCCAAGATTTCGTAAAATGCCAGACACTCTGGTTGTCAATTTCATTTGAGAATAAGTACATCTCAAAGCGCCAGGCATGGTACACCGGAAGAAAAGTGTCCAGTGTCCTAGCCAGGATTTCAACCCGGGCTACAAAATTCGTAGTCAAAAGAGCATGAGTTTAAAAATATGTTAACGTATTATGTAAAGGAGAGGTGTGCAACAACAATATTTTTATGGATGTTATCTAAAAGTATATATTCCAGCAATAATTTGAAACAAAATATATTCATCACTTCTAATACAACTCAATATTTGCCTCGTGCTTGAGGTCGTTCCCTGCTCGTACTGATACACGATCATTGTGTTCTCCCACTTTCTTCATTCCAACAATTCTACCTTCATCCCTATCGCCTGAGCCAAAGTTCTCTGAAGACCATAAGTAAAAAAGTTAATAATATGAAGGCAAAGATTATTAAGTTAATAAATCTTTATTTCCTATTCAACTTTATACTGTTTTACCCTATCTCGCCCTGAGCCTGGAATGCCTAAAATGTTACAAAATGTGTTTAAAATATTTACTTTCTATTTCTCGTAATAGTTGATGTAAACTAAAATAAATACTTCTTCCCTATATTGCAATGATAACTATTTCCTTAATCAATGCAAATACTTATACGAAACCTGTTAAATAAATATATGTTTAGTAATCAGCAAGGCCGAGATTAAATAATTCGTCAATCCTTAGCGTGTCCCGGGTTCAGTTCGGTTTGATTTCAAAGCATCTACGTTCAGTCAACATTATGAAGCAATCCACGAACTGCTGTCAATAGAAAATAAAAGCAATCAAACTGTTCTCTGAAAATTTCGCCAGATTTCTACATTCATTTATCTATTACAATCAAATTGAGTAACAAACTGTGCTTCGTAATTCTGAAACAGGTTCAGAAGGTAAAATGAGTAAACATAGGACTGTAGCTGAAAAATACGCATTCTTCTACATTCATATAAACATATATTTAATTTTCAAGCAGCGCAAACAACACAAATACCCAGGTTTGATCTATACTCCTTAAAATGTTATCAAAAGCACTGGTAAATCGATATTAGTTTACCTAGAACTTCAGATCAAAAGCTGGTTTTGGGCAGAACATCCATCATAATCACCATTTTTTTAAAATTTAGCAAGCATATATATTTTATTTAGCCAAGTTAAAGTCTATGTTCCAATCTTAGAACGTTATCTTCAAATAATAAAAGTCGCTGGCAAATTCCCATTCGTTCACCTTCTTCTAACACCTTCAGGGCAAAACCTGCCATCCTGTAAAATATCCATCATCAGTATATTATTTAAATGATTTAGCAAGCATTCCCGAGGTCTGCATTTAGAAACCATAAACAGGCAAGATCTGAGTTCAATTCAAGGCGCTGACATGAAATTATACCAGAGTCAGTCTACAGGAGTACAATCTGAATTATCATGGAATTATATAAGTTCCTCCCGATATCCTCTCCCGGCTTCAGTTCTATACGCCACAAGCGAAAATATTAATAGAAATAGCGCATCAAATATCACAATAAAGTTATAAATTCAATAAAATTATGTTATTAGAAAGATTCAGTTATAAATACCGTAGGATGGTTCAAAGGTTAAAATAAAAGAAGCAGTCCCGGTTGAGATATAAATATTTCTGAACCTTCATATTAGCTACTATGTGATGCAAAGGCCATCGTAAAATATTATCTTCAACATAACACTATCTAATAAAAATATAAGATAATTAAAATTTAAAGCGGAGTCGACCAATCACTTTTTAAAACACAAAATCTGTTAAACAGTAAAGCTAAAGGCTCCGTTCGTAGTATTTATGTAATTGTAAATTCTTCCGAAATTTTCTTTAGTACCACTCAGCGAAACTAAAGATTCATAAATGTTTCCCCCGAATGGAATCAAATCTGTTTATCTTTTAAAAGCTTTTCCGCAAACCATCGCAAGTGCAAAACAACTTACGTTTCTCCTGCCAGTCATATTTGGTTTAACCCTCTGCTTTTCAGTTCATCGCTAGTTGAAAACTTCTGATGCAGATGAAAGAAACAAAAAAGACACAGTTACAGTTGTAAAACATGATTTTATGACAGCATAATAAAATCAGTTGACGATTCCTCATAGTGTACAGTGTTTCTTCGACCCAATAATCTGGTTTTCAGTTTTCAAAAGGATTTATACCTGGGTTTTACATTTTCTTCTCCTTTAGCAGCCCACGCAGGCAATTGCATTAATAAAGGAATTAAGTCTTGGTCACATTAAATGCAGTACCAAAAATTTTCTAAACATGATGTCTCTATTCCTCTAGTGGCTCTTGCTGCTAATACTTTTCCGAAAAAGGTTTCATCTATAAATCAAGAATCATGAATCTCAGCTTCCCTTGTAAACTTAGAAGCAACACAAATGACAAAAATGTTCAATATAACCACATTGTCCGTTTAACAAGCAAAATTCGAAAATATCTTAATTTGCTAGCAATACCGACAGTAGCAAGGACTTGAGTCTATTTCTCATGTCTTCTCACAATGATTTACTTGGAATGAAACCATTAAGGTTTGTTCACAATAACCCTCTGGTTTATTACACAATTCAGATAGGAGTCCTCCAAACTGTTTTCAATAAAAAAAGTCAGGGTCTCACTTCCTAAGAAAAATGAAAGCGTCCTTTCTTGTCGCCTTTCTTTTATTACATGGCAGCCAGATGCAATTCAATACAAAGAAGCTGTAAACAACGGTTTCGTTCTTTGATACGAAAATTCTATTCGCAACAAAAATAAGACGCAAATATCTTAGCCAATTACAGTTCTCAAGTTTCAGTTAAACGAAGCCTTTTTTCGGTTCATACTAATATCAGAGCAGCAAAAATCATGCACAGAAAATCTTTTGTAACGACTGTTAGTCTCAGAGAAACAGCGAGGTAGTAGGTGCCTCTCAGTTGTCCGAGGAATTGTAAGAGCTAGTGTGCATAACTGTGTTTAACTTAAATGGTGAATCACAGACTATTTGTTAACAAATAATATAGTCTGATACACTGTAAAAAAGAAAATTCAAATATGGCGGTAGGCGATCAACATGGCGGATGACAATTTTAAAAATAATTTTAAAAAAATAATTCACTGTCTATCACATATCTCCTCCGCTATTACATATACAACCTTCTAAGCTCTAGAGGGCGTTCCCTTTCTCCTGTACATTACCCCCTACCAACCACAGCGTGGTGTATCTAGTGCTTAAAGCTACAAACCGGTTTAAACCCGTCCGCGATTTTCTCCGAGAAAGTGTCACATGTACTACTAAAATATTTCAATGTAAGTTATATTTTGAACTAAAATTACCAACTAAATTAAATTTCCAACTAATAGAAACTTAACTAACCTTATCGTAATAAAGATTCCCTGAAATTTATTTGCTCTTCCTGCGCTAAGAAATAGCTTAAAATTTACAGTACCTTCTTTCTTTTTCTTCTTGATTGCACCACACACATAACGATTTTTACCTGACTCAAAAGTTAATGAAGCTTATTTTGACAAGTGAAAAAAACTTGATGCAATCTTATCAATTTAAGCTCTATGTTTGAACCAAGCACTCTAGTTCAAAATATCAAGATAGAAGTAGCTTTAATAGAACAACAAGGGGAAAAAATTGTACTTCTTACAAAATTAAAATCGTCGTTGTGGATAAGAATCGAACCACTGGCTCACTAATCCGATGCTGTAGTCACTAGACCACGGAACCATACGCCCTAGTTCTCCTTCGAAGCGCTATTTATACTTAGTCCTTCAGATCGCAAGGGACGTCTGTAGTAAAAGGGTGAGAGTTGGAGATGATTAGACTACGTCGAAACTTCACGTGATGGAACTTCAGTGCACTGAAACGACAGTGGAAGTGAAGCGAAAAAATCAAATAAATTTAAAGTTTGACAAGATTCTTCGTATAGTTGCTGGCAAGAAGGTTGAATTAGCTAAGATAATAGCCAAGCTATTTATGTTGATCCAGTAAATTTATTTCGTGCTTGTTTATTAATTTCAACACAATATCAAACTTAACACGCTTAAAGTAAGTGACTGAAAGCCTTATTGCAAGTAGGCATCCTATCTGGATACGTGATATATCACGTGAAAAGGCATCCAAAATATCACCATTTGTTTTACTTGCCATTACACAACAAAGGCAAGTTGTCATAATCATCCAGAGCTCACAACTGCCTAATGGGGATAGGGCACACATTGAACGTAAAGCATTATTCGCGCGCTGTCTTGCCTCATTTCTACCTCATTAGCTAACACAGTAATTGTTCAACAATATTGATATATACATGATTTTAAAGCTTATGAAACATGCAAAAACTTGTATCTCAAACGGTTTTTGATATTGTGACTTTAAAACCAGCTACACCGTAAAAAGTATAAATATTAAAAGCAAAATATCGTTATTGCGCTTTTGATCACAATTACGGCAAAACTACTAGAAATAGTACAAAACATTTTTGTAGCCTGTTATCTGGGAATTATAACAAAAAAGAATCATGTTTTTATCTGTTTGTTATGGAGATATGATAGAATTTCTGAAAGTCTGTGAATTTGTATTATAGTTCCGGGGGAATAGGGGGGAACGCATGGGGATGGACGGGGGAGTTTTGGAAAATGCACCTCTAGTGGTGATGTAACCAATGGCTAAAATTCAGCTTTCCCCTAATTATTCCCGACCTCAAACCTTTATTTCCTGGGCTATATGTTGAAGGCCCGGCCACCATCTGTTTGGAGGTGACGCTGACATGGGATTTTAGGAGACTTTTGGGATTTCATTTGGTAGTTCACAAAGAGCAAACCCTGATAAAATTAGGGCCGGTTTCTCCAACGTCGATTAAATATAGCGTAACCATCCGATAACTAACCGCCCGTTAAAATTTTTCCATTTCGCCAACGCTAACATTACAAATTTAACAAACCGTTTACAATCGGACCGTTAAGTGAAGAAACAACTTGATTTATAAATTTCTCATAAGCTAAACGAATTCTGATTGGTAGACTGAAAAGTTGTGTACACCTGGCAAATGAACCTCGCAATCCGCAAGCAATAGGTCGCATGCACTTGTTCGTGTGTTTTTATACATGTATATATATACTGTGTATATATATATATAAAAAAAATAAATCACAGCCATATT
>JAGDQP010023194.1:0-12152 GCA_022664845.1 Lepisma saccharinum
TAGTCACTAAAGAGACCAAACAGTAAACGTAGTGGAAATAACACTGTATTCTCTGTCCGTGGAAGTTTCGCATCAGTTATTAATCCACCCGACTTAAAATATTCAAGCTCAATCTTTGATAATCGACATGTGAGAATAGCAGTTTATGTGATTCCTGAATAATCTATTCTATCAATAACAGTAATATGTTTGCGTACCTCTACCTGCGAACACAAATATGGAACAAAATTATATATTAATTTAATATTTGACCCCGCAGTAAAAGATCCTCCAGCAGATCTTCCAAGGACTTCATATTTGATGTATAAATTGCCGTAGTGTTGTTGCACAAAACCATCTCCGGAAGTGATGTCAAATTTGATGTCTTTATTTTCTTCAATTAAGTTACTAAATGTACGACGATTCAGTGGGAAAGATTGATACTCATTGCTTTCAATAAATTCCATCTTAAAAATATATTCTGTTTTGCTTTTTCATTCTTGCTATAAAAAGTCATTTTAAGAATCACTTTTAATCATGAGAATTGCACTTGTTATCGAGCCGCCAAAACTAATTGGTTCATCCAATTCATTACTAACACTTATTTCAATGGAACGTATATGACTCTCTTGTATAGGAAAAAATAATGGATATTGAGGCTCATAAGCAATTGGTTCTAAATATTCTGTTAATGGTTTAAATGTTTGCTATAACATTCGTTTCCATGTGCTTATATTGACCATCTGCTACAATCATACCGCTTGCTAAATTACAGTGTATATTAAATGTTTCAATACTTAAGAACTTTGGAAGAAATTGACCTATATGAATCTCTTCTGGCTTAAGATCGGTATTGTTCTTGAAACATAACTTACAGACAGTTCTCATGTTAATTTTTTCTGCAAATGGTGTAACTTCCATTCGATGAGTTACATCATTTTCATTTAGAAGCACTTTTTTGTGTAGTGTTGTTTCTAATGTTGATGCATAATATTAACCCGGTGGTATATTATGTTTCTCTACTTTATAGAAGTAGGTATTGCTATTTTTTAATACATTTGGTATTAGGTATATACTATAGAATCCAATCAGTGCAATTTTCAAATTGTAATTTTGATAATCAATTTTATTATGAAGATTCAATCGAAGCTTTGGTGTAGTTCCTTTTAAGTGCAACAGAATCATTTTAAATAAAAGGCTATGAAATATACCATGTTTATGTATCAGTCATTATGTAATCAAGTTTCAATCTCTGGATAGCTTGACGGAAATCGTTTCCATCAGATAGGAACTTTAATAGTTTAATACATAAATGACCACAAATCACATCATCAACATGTTGAATTCGATCACTATTATATTCAATTATTGTGTTATTCGGTTTTAAATAATCAACCAAAGACTTGGGAGGTACTCCGCAAATGAATAGAATATACAGCCTTTATTATTATCATACAAATAACATATCCAGTGAGTTTCTGTATTAATTGATTGATAGAAGTAAACAACAGCACAGTCTTGTTTTAACGGTGGAGTAGATGGAAGATTATCCGACATGTATACACCTCTAAAGTGTTGTATATTTAATTCCTTAACTATGATTTCGAAGTCATAATTGGTGAGCGCCTATTTTTTTTACTCTGTTTAAAACCATCAGGAGCTTTTTCTTTCTTTGTTCAAGTTCTTTACATTTAGCTAGAATTGATGATTCCATAATTTCATTATGCCACTATTGTTCTTCTAACTCTTGCTTATTTTTCTTTGCGTTGATTACCGCCTTAGCTATAGCTGCCGAACCACCTGCAAGACTACCAACAGTTCCAAATTCAGCGAGAATAGCAGGAATTGTTAGTATGAATCCACCTGTTTTCGGTTCATTACGTACTTTCTTTAACTGAGCTATACTTAATGTTAGAGCCATATTATGCCACTTTTGTTTCTTCGCAAGTTGTGCTTTATTTAAAATATTGTTAAAATTTAATGACTTTAATTCCTGTGCCGGAGTTTGAAATTTTACACCTCTTGCTTTGATTATATAAAAAAAGACTATATTATATTCTTGAATTGGATTTATTCAACAACTAGGGCTCAGGCTGCTACACTGCGTTTTGACTAAGAAAAAAAACGGGAGCAATCTGTTAACCACACCCTATTTTTCGTTTTGTGTTCATTGCCATTGCTACTCCTAATGAGGCTAATTTTTCACTTAAACCAGAATCTTTGCTAACAACTCTATCAAAAGCTTTAAACTCTAAGTCTTGATCAGCTCTATGATTATCTGATAGATCTTTAAATATCTAATATCATGCTCTCGACATGCTTGATCTAATCTACTTATACCTCAATCATCTTTCGCTAATCTTTCATATAAACGTGTACTAGGAAATCATATCAATTATACCCACTTTCTCATTATAAAAATTCATATTCCCAGCTGCTTCTTCGCCTACTATAACTAATAATCTATCTACTAACTTTCTAACATCAACCATCCAAATAAATTGTGTGGCATATTTGTGTAGCGCCTAAGATCCTTTAATTGCTTCCTTTCTTTCAAACCTTTACCTTTAGTTTTCAGTTCAAGCCAAATAGGTTTAATTAATGTCTTCTATTTATCGATGGAGCCTGATTTCACTCTATTCTGTGATGGATCATGATTCTTATATAAAGCATTTGTCATCTTTGAAATTTTCTTATAAATTTCATAATCATCAGTGAAACCTACCGGTTGCTTAGGAGTTATTAACTCCCATAAACCTTCTGTTCCCTTAAATTTTGCATAGATCGAAGCTGATGGATCTTGTACATACAAACCAAACACTTCATCTTTATCTGACCAATTAGTACTTAAATATCGACTTGCTAATTAACCTAACAGAATTTCTATCTCTTCTTCATCAACATCATCTTTCGTTTCTTTAATCTCTGGCAATGCCTTAGGAAAAGCAAATAACAGTTTCTCAAATGAGGTTTCTGATGGTGTTGGTGGATAATTATTTATATTCTGTTGTGCTACAGGTATAAGTTCTGTAAATAGATTTCTGTTGTCATCGATTACTCCTTTAATTTATTTTCCCAAGCTTTCAATCGCCTCAATTAATGATTTCCCTTGGTGTTTTTGCTTTTCATTGTAGCTAAGGTTACTCACTCTCTTTTCATTCTTTTAAACGTTTTGCCAAGATATTTTCAAATTCAATATTATTTGATTTTCGTTTTGACATTATATAAAAGACAATATTATATCAGCTTTGAAAAAAGTAACGTACATACTTCAATTAATCATTGAAAACGTTAAACGTAATAACATAAAACGATCACTCGATTATAAAGATATGATCGATTTTATTGTTATTACGTTCATTATTCGGTATTCTCGACATAACTATTCACATGATAGATTTTAATGCCTTCATTGTATTCCTTTAATTTATTAAATGAGATATCACCAACAACAAACTCAGTATAAATATACTTTAAATTCGTATTATCTTGACGAAATATTCATACGAAATTTACATTATCTTTAATAATTTGTTTCGGAACTTTATTATATGTTTGTGCTAAGTAAAAAAAATCCATTCCTTTACATCTACCCTGTGTGAAGTAATTCCGTACCTCATTCAGATCCTCTCATTCATAGTCACCAAATATAATAACAGACCGTTGCTTGCAATCCTCCAACTTTATAACAGAAGGTATAAATATAGCCAACTGCTAGAGGAAACTTTCTTGTATATCATTATAAATGTGCTGCAGTTGTTGATACTTGGGTTGCTCAAAGCTTTTAGAGAATACGTATAATAGTATTATTCCAATAAAGTCAATTTGGAGCCACAATGAAATTATCAATAACTAGTGTAGTTTTTTCGCAATCTGATGTACCTATTATTGAGCAACGAATGTTAATAGGAAGAAGTTCTCCATTCAACTTACCATAATCATTAGCTAGAGAAAGTCGTTGCTTAACACTCCATATTTTATGATTGATTAACTATATTATAGCTCTGAGATCGATCCAAGAATTATGGTCTGAAGATAAAAGCAACCACTTAACTAATTCTTTATTTTTAGTTCTACGCATAACTCTTTCAATTAGGTATACATGAGGGTGTTTAGTCTTCATTTGTTTTTGCTCATAAAAACGACCCTTAATGATCTCATTGCGCTCATATTTTAAGTGATATGTAGATGGATCAGTCCAAAAACCGTAGCTATTTGAAATATTTCTGTGCTCCAACTGCGAGTGAAGCCTCTTTCAAACCTATTTTTAAACTTGCTAATTCGAACATAATCTCCTACGCTATATTTCGCCTTTGACGACGCTATGTACCTCTTGCTCTAGACTGTTGATATTAATTTTTGTTTGTTTTCTTTCTTCACGGCGTCAATAGGTTTCATTTTTACCGTGCTATGTATTTTCGTTAGATGTCTCTATCAGCGCTTTTAATATATTGTACCATTTGTAATTATCTTGCAGTGTAAATTTCTTCCACATCAAATCACGTAATGTTTTATTAAATCGTTCAACAAGACTAGCTTTTCATCACTGTATAAAGAGTAATGAGTAATACATTTTTGCTTCATTAATTTAATAAAATCTATCTTATAAAACTCGCTACCGCGATCAGTTTTCAAAAACTTTGGTGTTTGTTGAGTCGCTTCGAGTATTGAACTAAACGTGCGAGTAACTTCTATCCGTGTTTTATTTTAACTGGTACAACCCATGTTTACTTACTATAAGTGTCAATAATAGTTAGAAGATAAGAATGTCCCTTATTTAATTTAGCTAAACTTTTCAAATTTCCAGAGTTCATTTCAACCAAATTTGCTTACCATTAATCATGTATACCCTTGGTTACAACAGCTATTCTCTATAATTCCGTCTTGCAGGCTTGTGTAGCTCTTCAACAATAGCTAATCTACTATTCATTCTATTGAAAATTAATTCCAAAAGGTAACATTCTATTGAGAACTAATATAACGGCCGAGAAATCAACTGAGCGATAAAGATCAAATCAATACTTACTGGATATTCGCCAGGTGAAAATTTATCTGATCGAATTACAAGTATATCGCCTTCTACAACATCAAACTCATGAAGTAAAATTTCATCTTTAGATGGCGCATCTGGAACTCTACTACCTTGATGTATTCCTAATGATAAATTGCCATACTATTGTCCACCGCTCGCTGAATATATATCAACAATAGGAAATTCTTTACTCTTCTTCTTAATCCAATGAAAACCAATAATTTTTAGCTTATCCAAAAAAAGGTATTTCGAAATAGGGTGTATTCATATTAAAGGGATATACTTTAACACTAACATAACCAGTTGTAAAAACACGTTCTTTATTAGGTATTGAATAAATTTTAAAGAACTGAACACTATATAAATTTTGCATTGATGTTAACAATTCATTAGATTTAGCGTATATGGCTCTATACACATCGCTTTTTAGCTGCTCTTCTAGGTCTTTCAGTTTTGCAACAATATCATTCTTTATTTTATAGTTAATAGAATAAAATTTTATTATCGATATGAAATTTTTAATACTATCTTGCACCTCCCAAAGTTGAATCACTGTAGGCATTAGAGCTATTCATGCTTCTACATTACGAAAGTCATTAATGTGAGCATATTTTTTAGATAAGTTATTAAGAGAATTAGTCACAGAAGAATATTTCTTTTTCCAGATAACTAATCTGTTTCTGAATAAGAGCAATCAGTGAGTTATGTGTTAGTGTTGTGTCCTCTAAACTTTCAACATATCGTTTAACCCAGTATTTCATTAACGCCATGAACAGAAATGATTTTTGAATGCTCTTGTATTGCTTCTTTAACTTGATTTTGAACGCTAATCAACTCTTCTTGTATACTGGGAAGATCTTCTAACGTTGGAATGAATTTTATACTAGTTTGAAGGTTATGTAATTGAACCTTAATATTGTCTATCACTTCAGGGAGGTTTTCTGTTGTTTCGATTACAGTTTGAATATTAGTAATTGTATTTTTAATTATTTCTACTAGTCTTGCGAAGTTGGGAGTGTGTTAATAGTTTCTTGGAGATCAGCTAATTTCGTTTTCATTTCATTTGGATTTTGATTTCTAGCTAATTCACTTAAAGACTTACGTATACTATCTTTATCAGATTGCTTTGGTGTGTTCTTTTTTTTTTATTTAAATTAAATCACTTTGAACAGTGCTTACAACATGCTGAAGAAAAATTAAATCTCTATGAAGATTAAAAAAAACTCAAATTTCTTATTTGATTTTGCAAGTGCTTCCTGTAAACTACTTACCTCAGTGGGAATATTATTCACAACAATCTGTAGATTCTTTAGTTAAATTTGAATATCCATGAGTTCTGATACGTTATTAATTATTGCTTCTAACTTACCAAGTTTTCTACTAATTTCCGATACATCACTATAAACAGATAGATTGGTTATTTCCTTACGGAGTTTATTTGTTTCACCAGTAATAGTTTTAAGTTCATTTTGTAGAAACGAAATAACTTCTTGCATCTTTTGATGATCTTCTTGGGAGGGATTATTTTAAAGACAATTTTCTAATGCATTCACAGCTGTTTGAAGATTATTAAATTATTTTGTAACTTAATTAGCTTTTTATTCAAATTATTGACTAGATCTTGTGTTGCAGTATTTGTAATGAATTGATTCTTTATTAATTCTACTTCATTTTGAACTTCGGTTAAATCATTTTTATTTACTAGCTGCGAATACATAAGAATAACACTTTTCAAGTTTTTGAAGTAGATCTAGTAATGCTGTTGTGCTTCTGTGATTTCAGTTTCAATATTGGAAGATAAAGTGTTTCGTAGTGCGTTGATTTCACCCTTTATTACCTTAATTCTTTGATTTAATAAAGTTAATTTATTTTTATTAATGTTGGAAGTTTAATTCGATAATGTTTCATACCCATGCAACTTATATCGCGGGCATCCAAATAAATAAGTTCGCACAATAAATAAAAATAAATTATATTATAATAGAATGTGTAGAAAAAACTAAAAATAGTTTTAAAAAACACTTAGAATGCGCATTATTAACATTCGAAAACGACATTAAACTTACTTAATAACTGTGTACAAACATTACCAACTATTTAACTTTTAAAGTTACACAAATGTAAATTAGTATGACTCTCCAGAGGTTGAGGGTCGACGACACACTTCACAAATTATTTCAGCGTCATTATTAACAACTTTTTCATGACCCCATGGCAATGTGTGTATTTTACAGTCAAGAACTTCACGTTTATCATCCCCGGGGTATAGGGCTAATTTCTTCTGTTTTACAGTGTGAGGTGTATGCAAACGCGACTGAATTTGATGTTGCTCTTTTGTTAATCATTCAAAAGAAAATAATCAATTCCTAAAATCATCGAATATAATCTCGTTATTACTTTATTTTTCTGTAACCTTATGGATCTCTTTATTTCTATATTTTCTACCGTATTCATATCATACACTTTTGAACTGAAACCCACAAATTTATGAAGAGCTAGGTCCCCAAACTCATCTTTCATTTTACCAGGTATATCATTACCTGAAGGAATATTGTATCGATTGTTTACAGGTAATTTGTTGTGTTAAAGTATTATATCATTGACTTCATATCCTCATAAGAATGTTGACCAATAATGTAATAAACAAGAACGTCTGTGTCAGTGTATACAAAAGCAAGATTCTTTCCGTACTTGGGTTTCATTACATCATAATGAAATTTATACATTGTTAATTTCGAAAGATCCAGAATACTGCTTGTGACATACACAGGTTTATTTAATTTAACAAATTTTCTTAACATCTGATTGAGTATGACATTTTCCAAATATATCGTCCGTGACTTGAATTGGGGCATAGCAACGAGTTTCCTAGCTTTTCTTTTAGTACAAACGAGTCTTACATCCGTGTACTTTCTTAAATTCTCCATGGTTTCTCCAAACACATCGTTAATTATAAGTTTGTAGAAATCTTTCTCGAATTTTGTTCAGGCTTTTGTGCGGAGATTCGTGTTAAAATCTATGTAGGGCTTAAGTCACTTAGACTGGGAAAACCATACAATTCTGCGAACCTTCGTAAGTGTTAAGCCGTGGGAGAGGTAGAATTTTAATAGCCAAAAATGTACAATGTAATTTATTTTTGGATTTATTGTTAACAATATTTTTTTTTGTGTTTTCCGTTAGGAGGTTTATATTCTCAGGACCCAAGTGATAATCAACATGTTCATCATGCAAGCTCTGGAGATAATCTAAATCCACCTCCGCAAAGAAACCTCGTTCGTCTTCATCGGGATAATTTAAAATTTTGTCTGAATCCAACTTTTCTGGTGTAGAATCCAAATAAAAATTTCCGTAAGGAAGATACATGCTCATGGCACAATCATAGAGATTAGTTGCATCAAGATACATAACGAACGAGGTTTCTTTTGGGGGATCGAATTCACTGCCAAGAAACTAATTGTTAGCTTTCATATACCTTAAACTACACTGTGACATACCACAGCGAATTGATTTTTCAATAAAGAGGTGCACGTCTATTTCACAATATAAGTCTAATTCTATTTTAGATTTATACAGCATAGGATTCCAAGATAAGCCGGGGGAAGTGCATGTGGTGCGAAAATTTTCCAAAACATCTGCAGTTAACAAAACACCAGTCTTTAAATAATGATCATGAAAATCTCCAAATGTTTTACATTCAATTTTTCCCCATACTTGCTGGTCTAATTGATAGTCTTCATCACTGCATTCGCAGCCTTTAAGTATGTTATCAAATGTTTTTGTGGGAGTAGTTTTTTTCATCAAATTTTGAACGGTCTGTGAAATAATCGTATAGGAAGATACCTTTTCTACGACTTAATTTAAATTTCTCATCATCGAGGAAAAATTGGTGAGTGTATTTTAGCACTTCCGGCTTGCGTTTTTGAACTAATTCCTGAAGGGAGTAAGGTAAGAAACGGTACAAATCTAAAAATCATAATTCAAATTTTCTAACAATTTTAAGATTCTACCATTCTACCACTTTCAAATTGAAATAATGTTTTCCTCACTTTCCGCAAGGGCTTTTATAACCCCGGAATAAACCCTAATTCTTTTACAAAGAAATGGGCATCAAAAGCCCATGCATGAAACAAGATATATACTTTTGTTTTCCTACTAGTTTCTTGCAATTGTTACAAAGAGGATTAAGGTAAGTGTCTGGGGTGACGAACCTTTTGATTAATTTATTTATATTCTTTACCGCAAATAGGGCATTCCTGTGATTGTACATAGTCGAAGGTTTCCTTTGCAGTCACGGGATTCCTCGGGAAATCTTGATTTAATCTTTTTTCATTTTTTTCTAAATCATCTCTCAAACTTTTTAAAAAATGTTGTGCCGGATTATCACCTTTATATAACTGAAGTTCGGTTGGGGTACTATCAGAACAGTAAATTTTATAGCAATAGCTTGCTATATCATGTCGCTGAATGTTGGTAGTTTTTGTCCACGATGTTCACTAACGGGCACTATAAAACTTTCAAAATCCGCCACAATGACAGTAGAAGCTTTTAAAAATTAGGGGTCTGTTCTAAATTTAATAATGGAGCCAAGAGCGGGGATTTCGACTCGAGTTGGTTCATGCTCACAAAAAGAATCATGTTCTGTTAGATTATGATCGGAGATAAAGTGAGAAAAACAGCGCTTACAGAAATAATACTGATGATGATCGTCGGTTTTCTGACTACGTATTAGTTTAGAAAATAATTCTTATTAAGCAGTAATGCCCTGCTGTTGATTTTGCCACCGTTCCTGATGATGTTGTTGCTACTGCTACCAGCATTGTTGCTTTTACGAACAGGAAGTATATGTCTGTTTCTTATGATTGTTTTTCACTAATGTGTAGCGGAAACACTTGTTCTTTTTTAGTTTTTTATAATTTTAGCTTTTCCAAACACATTGATCGAAACTGGCACGTTCGGGAATTTCTCGTTATACATATTCTCGAACTTAGAGACATCATGCAGACTTACCGGAAAATTAATTTTACTTTCTTCAAAAATAGGCAGTATTTCATTCACATAACACTCATAATGAGAAACTCGGCTAGGGTGCTTTTATCCTATGAACAGGGTGAAGTTTCGCAAACACTGAATATAAAAAACATTTGTGATGATTATATTGAACATTATCAACAGCACGTTTGTTCATCATGTGGTCAGGAAGTTCGATGTAGCATGAGGCTGATATGGTGTTATACACGTTAACATGTACTTTCAGCTTATTATTTGGAGTGGAGCTTAAAGTCCAGCCTGAACCTTTAACAGTTATCTCTTCTTGATTTGCTTTCAATTCACTAAATATGTCGTTATAAACACCTTCTTGAACGTAGATTTGAAAAGTAATTTATTTCCACTATGCACCGGGAAATGTTGTATTTCATCACCCGTTTTCGTTTTTTTTCATAAAATTCAAACTAAAAATAAAATTAATTTTCAGGTCAACTTTATTTTCACACACTTCCTCCAAAAAATGTCCACACTCTTTTTTATAGTGGTAAGAAAGGAGTGGGTCTCTTCACTGTTTATTTTCCGCTAGTTCATAATTACCAAAGGTTTTTCGAATGCTTCTCTTGTTGGCGTATATTAATGTGTAATTTGTCGATCAAAATGTTTTTTGCCATTTCTCATCTCACACAGCACAATTAGCAGTTGCTAAGTTTCGTTTTTTTTGTAAAAGGCTCTATTTCTTCTTCACTTTTAAGATGTAGATGTTTGCGTTTGATATGTCTATTACGATTCATTTTCAACATTTCCTCATCGCAATATGAATATTGAATTTTCTCCTTTTTTTTCGGGGAGGGAAGAAAAATACTAAATTATATTTCAAAAAACATTTTTTTCTTCTTCATTGTTTTCCTCGAATAATTTCAATATATTCTTTGCACACAAGAAAAAAAGTTATTTTGTATTAATTTTCAATGTGCGATAGTGTATATTAACATTTTCCGCCAGTTTTTCCACTAAAAATAATTTTAGTAAAATCACATAAATGATTGTCAGCAAATACTCTGCATCTAAAAAAGAATTTTAAGTTGAAGTGATAATCCACAAGTCGCTCTTGCTATGAATACTCTTTGACGCTAAGCTTAGAAGTGAAATAATTAATTCACTCTTTATGAGTGAGTAACTTCCTATCCAACACCCATCACGTCATGTTATATAAAAATTAAATTTTTACAATAGAAATTCAAGTTTTTTTTTCATTTACGGCTACTGAATAAATAACAATGAAGCGCAAATGACATTCAAACAACCTATGACTATTATATAGGCTTCAGTTAAAACTCACGCAATCCGCTCCACGTGTGGAATAATAGCAAGCTTAAAAGAAAAAAATGCAAGGTTGTTTTCTGATTTCAATAGATTTGAAACATAAATAATAATTTGCTCTTCGGGTGAGAATTCTGCATTATTTTCTTAATTCCGTTTTACTAGCCATAACTTTCAAATAGCTGCTGCTTGTTTTTCGGTTATACAAAAGGCAAATAGAAATACATGAGAAAATTTCTGAACTTTGTCAAAAACGAATAAACAGCCAGTTTTTTTTATTTCAATTCTTCCATAAAATTTTAAACTAAAAGAAAATGTTCATCAGCACTATAGCAAATTCTTAGCTACAATAATAAGCTATTTTTTACATTTTCAATTGCGAGTGAGAATGGATGTATGTCCGTGTTGAATGTGTAACATTCCAGCATTCATCTGATAAAAACAGCAACACACTTCTGATCACATTCGTGTAAAAATCTGCTTACCTATAATAAAAACTTCAACAAATTGGCAGCAATATCGGTAAATCGCGGTAATAGTTAAGTAGATGATGGCAATGTCGGCAGAGGGCGGTAATAATTGGGTAAATATCGGCAGATGGCAGTAGTAATTGGGTACTTATTAGTAGTTTGAAAATAGAGGGGATAGTGGCGCTAGTCGGAGCCGTGGTCCAATCTCCTATCTTAGCCATGGTAAAATGTGGTGCGGAACGAAGAGATTCCAATTAATGGAGGGACAGTAGAGTTCGAACACGCGTGAAAACCGTCACCAAGGCGAAGTCCCTGCCGTTACCACCTGGAACACGAGGACTGGAACTTGCATCTTTGAGAGACGA
>JAGDQP010023195.1:0-29477 GCA_022664845.1 Lepisma saccharinum
CTTATGCAGATAGGAAATGTTATTCGATATTGTGTAATAGCTACTCATATTGTGTCGGCGGTCATCTTGCTTTTCAAGAAAACTCTCAAACGGACATTTTCGTAGCATGCTAACATACATTTTATGTCTTCGGAATTGTTTTCACTATAATCAGTAATAAAATTGTGTTTTTAAAAAAATGCAAAGTAGATCTCATCAAAATGAAAGGTCACAAAATTCAACACCTTGTTCTGCATAACATGAGCTACTTCCCTTAGTTTCAAAGATAGAGAAATAATATTATTATCGTTAGAAAGGTTAAATTCCACTCTATAACGTTTACTTCGAGGCGATTTTCCATATCTCTGGTAGTTTCAAAGTTATCCACAATGAAGCAAGCACAAAGAAACGAAAAAAATACAAATTTTGTAGATAAAAGTCGCCATATTTAAATATGACGGCACTATATAAGAATTATACTCACTCAGATAACTTTCAGCATTTATTACCTTTAATATGACACCAGAATGAAGATTTTATCTTCATTCTGTGATGAGATATAACCAGTTAAGCATAAATGGGTGTGTTCGCGCGGCCGCCATATTGGTGACGTCATTTTAGGGGTCAATGGACACTTTTACAGGATGGTAACATGCAAATTCGATTTCACCGTAATTTTCGCTATACGAATCAGTAATGAAACATAATTGACAAAGAAGTGCAACCTATACCCCACCTAGCCGTCCGCCTATAGCGGTTTACCTACATTTTCGGTTAATTGTGCTATTTTGTCTTGAGAGTTTTTTATGTGCACATATGCATGGCCATGTGTGTGCGTATCCGGTTTATTTTGTGTGTGTGTGTGTGTGTGTGTGTATCACATCACACAGCAGCATTGGAACTCACAGGGATGAGACCTATGTTAATGTTCTTCATTAGAAGTAGGTGAATGTAATAAGAATCGTAGAAAATTTCATATTTACGAATGTCTTAAATAGATTAATAGTTAATAACTAACGAACACGCAGTTCAAAGTATCCACTTTTAGTGTAATTGCTTAATAACATAAAGGTCTTTTTAGGGACACCTTCGCAAGTTTAGGTAAATGTCTTTTTAAGACACATCTTTAATTCTTCATTTGCGTCCTACTCCTCACCTTCCCTTGCCAACTCCCCCATCTCTAACTGCAACATGGGAAGAAATAGCAGGAGGAGTCAGAGCAAGGAAAGCAACAGTAGATCACCGGAAAAGGATCAAAGACGAGAAAGTAACAAGAATTTTAATTTAAACCAGTGAAATGAACCCAAACAAGAAGACCATGTATCTCAAGACAAAATAAAATTTAATGAAGAAACCCCACCACAGGAAAAGCCTCAGGAAGATGGAAGCTGCAACTGGTTCAAACCAACCTGATGAAACCTCCAAGACCTGGTTAGCAGTGGAAGAGGAGGAATCCATCATCAACAATAATCCACCATTGCACCAAACAAGGAAACTATGTAGGGTCCACGAGAAAGAAATCTTTACTGATGTCTACTGCAAAATTACGCCTCTTCGCCAGATTACGATTTATGAGATAATTATATTCCTTTATCAGGTCGACGACAAATCGTCTAGTAAAATCAAAATCAGGAGGCATCTTTAGTTGAATCACAGATGTAGTTTAAAATTGTACTAACGGTTTGAAACTCACCCAGCTGAACAAGCGACTCATATAGTCACGTGATGTGAGGCGTCAGGTCAGTGTCTCTAAGGTTCGGGATTCGAATCCTAGGTGGGGCATGGTTTTTATAAATTATAGTTTCTAGATTCAAGATGGGCCGAAGTGATTAGTTAGTAAAAGCCCCCAAAATACAAAGTTTATATGTTGTGTTTTTGTGCAATGGCAGAAATACAATCCAAAAGGAGGAATGGAATGTAAATAATATAAATTGGATAATGAAACAGAAACAATAATTAATACCTTGATCACTTGTTGTCGTTCTTGTATTATTTAGTACATTTGAACTTAAATAGAAAATCCCTTTCGGTAGGCCTACAGGCTGAGGTAGATCATGAAGTTTTTTTTTCTTTTCAAAAATTCAAATCTCGCCTTATATGAGAACTATCGAGAAACTATTTATTGTTTTGTAGATTATTCATCAAGAGCTGTTCAACGATAGTTTATTTCGATAAGATAAGATAAAATGAATTTTATGGGCGGTAACAGCACTATGGCTTACGCCCGTCCCGATACGGGGGAAGCCCCTTATCTTGGTCATCTCAAAATTTAGCCGTTAATTAAAATAATAAAAGAATGTAAAGATAAAGATGTAAAAGTTCTTCAAAATCAGCCCACTGGTTTAAATGGCCAGTATAACAAGGAAGCCTGTAAATGAGCCTTTACAAAATATAAAACAAAACTACACTATAAAACTTAATGAAAGCCTGTAAATGGGCCTTCACAAGATAAAACAAAACTACACTATAAAACTTAACAGCTAAGGAGCATAAACATATAAAATAAACGGAAATCATAAAACTCTCCAAAAACAAGTAAAAGATTACCGTTTAAGTTTAGGTTTATACCTAGGTTTCCCTTTCCTTCCCACGAGATTAAAATCTATATCCATCAGGTGGTCCTGAATCATGTCTGAAGCCAAAGATGAACTTGGTTCATCGATAGTATGTGCAGACTCTTCCTGAGCTAACTGAGCAGACAAAACGTTCGTCAGAGTCTTAATGCTTGTAGCGAGACGCGAAGTTCGAACTAATTTCGGGACTTTATAGGGACTAAATGTAGTCTTAACCCGTGGAGCTCTAGAGCTCTGCACAGGCGTGTGTTGTCCCTGACTCTGCGTCGGCATATTGCGAGGAGTCTCCGATTCTTTGGGCGGCTTCGGAAGGTCGTCATGCACATCAGACTCTGTTGATACATTAACTGTCTGGGTACCAACCGAGACAGTTTTAACTGTGAGTCTGGCTACAACATGTGAAAACGCACCAGAGGGAAGGGTGCTCTGAGACTCTTTTACGCGACGTTTTGCATCGCCAGCAGATATTTTCTCAATAACCATCAGCTCTCTAATGCGTTTTTCGTCCTTAAATACCGGCGACGCGACCAGGCCGTGTGATGACCCTTGCAGTTAACACACTGAGGTTTCAGTGATGTGCAAGGATCCGCACCATGGCTACTGGTACCGCATATTGCACATACAGCAGAGGTCGCTTTACACGACGTGCTGGTGTGTCCATAGTGCCGGCATTTAAAACAGCGAAGCGGACTCGGTATATACGGACGGACAGGTAAGCAATAGAATGCTGCCTTCACGTCCTTGGGGAGCTGTGGCATGGCAAACGTCAGAATTAACGAACTCGTTTGTTGCAGTTCTCCACTCTTTCTTGTTTTAATTCAACGAACATTGACTACACCTTGGCTGGCAAGTTCATAATTAATCTCTTCTTCAGGGACATCTTGCAAGTCCCAACAAGATACTACGCCCTGACTATAATTTAGTTGACGATGCGGCTCTACTTGAACATCGAATTGTCCTAGGGTCTTCAATTTTAAGAGATTAGTTGACTGTTTGTGGACGTCTCCACGAGCAAGGTGCCGTTGGGAAGCTTTATAACATGTGCAAGTTCGCCGGCGACATGATTCAGTTGTTTTTGTATAATGAAAGGGGATAACCCCTTCAAACCACCTGGATTCTCTGCTTTACGCTTTTCTTTAAGAACAAGATATCGTGTGATAGTCGGTACGATACTTGTCTGTTCCTCTACTTCGATTTTCGCTGCGGTGTCACTGGTTATTTCGGTAACGATATGCGTCTTCTTTCTAGTATCATCAGTGACTTTCTCTTCGTTCTGTCTCTTGATCTTCTTTTCTTTGTCTGTGCGCGAATGCGACTTATTAGGATGTGGTGGAGCCATGATGAATTTTAGCCATAAATGCCCACACTTCTCCGTCTTCGCTCTGAGGAGCCAATTAGGCTGCCGGGTACTACCCTCATCACCCTTGTCAGCAAGCTGGAAATCGAGGCGAAGTCCAATGACTTGGAGTCGAAATCACTTGTACTCCCGACTGATGGAAACTTGGAACACCCACTCCCCCGAGTGTTGGCGAGACCAAAGGTCCGAAGAGCTCCCCAGTGGCGCACTTCCCAGTCTCAACGAGCTAGACCATCCAAGAATCTGCTGTTAAGAACTAGGCGCTATCCAATGGTTCCGCCCCCTTTCCCCTGGGCCCAGGGGCCATCGTCAATGCAAGTACATGCTGTCACATCCTTGGTCATTGCACGGAGGCGCAACTCACAGCACAAGACTAGATGAAATAATGAGTCATCAATGGATGAAAAATGGGGTGAATGTGAATGTAACTCCTCTCTGCTGGTCCTCCTTTCAAGCAGCGTAGATGTTTAGCTGCGAGGGCTGATTGTAGCCAGCAAAGGCCGGCCGGACGATGGGGTCGCCAATTCCCTACGCCGTATACGAGCAGCGATGGTCTGCTGCTCGGGCTGTGATGGTGTCATCACGTTGCGGTCCGTAGACCTGCGATGGGGTAATTTATTTCGAATTCACTCATTCACAGCCAAGCTGGTCGTTATTGAAGTTATTTGCTTCTACTTTCCCTTCATCTCCTTACTTCGTCACTCAGATGTATGCAAGGTACATAATATTCCAAAAACTTGCGATTCCTAGTCGGCTGTCTTGTCAGTGTCTGGAAATGCTTCCGACTTCAAGTGAATGACTTCTCGGTCAATTCAGCGACTTTTGGGTGTTTATGGAAAGGGCGACTAGGAAGTAGTGACGTCGATGTGTCGAAGTAGGGAGGAGATAAACTGTTGGAAGGGACATTGTATGTCTGGTTTCGTTACTAACAAAAAAGTATTTATACTTTACTTGGGATGTCTGAGCGATAGCTAGTCAAGGCTCAGACCAACTTCCAGAAATTGGGTTCTACTCTGGCCGCAGTGTCTTCTAATTTTGGCTTGGCTGTAGATAACTTCTGGTGGTAAGTGCAATGAGCATTTACTCATATTGTTGTTATACTTAAGGCCCATGATCCATTAACCTAAATTTAGGTTGTGCTTCCCCTTCGTTAATTAAGTAAAGCTCTATTTTTAACTAGCGAGTTTCCTTCTAACGAGCTACAAATTCCTAAAACTTTATGTCTCTCTCTCAAAGAGGACCTAAAGTCAAGAGATTCCTAGAGAAAAGAAACGACCGAGACGACGTCCAAATGTAAAATGGGTTGATGAAATCAAGTGTTGTTCAGGATCTACATGGATGAGGATATCAGCAGACCGAGATATGTGGAAAGAAAAGGGAGAGGCCTTCATCCAGCAGTGGATAGAAAAAGGCTGAATATGATATATATATATATATATATACTTGTTTTGTTTCGATCGAAGCGCTGCCCCCAGACCGCCGTAGGGCGTTCGCCCCCCAACTTCAGTGCTTTTGAGAGGGAGGATGCGCCTCCTTTACCTTAACCAAAATTTCCCTGCAGCACTACACCACCATCCATCTGCACACACCCACGGGGGGCTGCGCCCCCAAAAGGAAAGTTGGCCCCATTTATTTTAACCTACTCTTGGTCATACACCTTCAAAGAAAATTTCGTTTCCTTACCTTCAATGATTTGGAAATAGGGTTTTTGGGGCGGCCATTTTGGATCCAAGTTGACGACTTTTTGAAAGTTTTCTTATATTGACGTGCTCTACTTGTGATGGTACACCTTCAAGTAAAATTTCATTTATCTAGCTCAAACGGTGTGCAAAATCGGATTTTGGGCGGTCAATTTGCATCCAAGATGGCGACTTTTCCCAAATGCTGTAATATTTCCCTAAACTACTCGTCATAATGCATCTTTATGCTAAATTTCGTATCTCTAGCTCAAACGGTGTGGAAAATGTTTTTTCGGTAAGCTATTTTGGATCCAAGATGGCGTCTTTGAACTCATTAGGTAACATTTTCGTAATCAAACAGTGATTTTGTACCTTTATGCCAAATTTGATTTCAATAGCCACAGCGGTCTAGGCTGTGTATTCTACATAACAACACTGTTCAGATAGTTGTGATGAGTTGACTCAGTGTTGTGTGAGCGCGCGTCAAAATGGACACTAGCAAAAAGAAAATATGCCATATTTACAGTTTCTCTTCGATAAAGGCGAAAACGCAAGCCAGTCGACTGCAAATGTGAATAGTGTTTATGGTCCTGATACTGTAACAGCCAATCACGCGCAATTTTGGTTTGGTCGATTCCGTTCCGGTAATTTTGACGTCAAAGATGTACCACGCACTGGAAGGCCAAGTGTCGAAAATGTCGATAAAATCATGGACATTGTCGCGTCCGACCGTCATGTAAGCACTGTTTCGATTGCCCTAGAGCTAAACATTGCACAAAAAACCGTGTGGAAAAATTTGCATAAGGCTGGATACACAAAGAAGCTTGATGTATGGGTGGCACACGAGTTAACGCAGAAAAACCTCATGGACCGAATTTCCATCTGCGAATCGCTGCTGAATCGCAACAAAAGCGACCCATTTCTGAAGCGGTTGGTGACTGGTCACGAAAAGTGGATCACTGACGACAACGTCACGCGTAAACGGTCGTGGTTGAAGCGCGGTGCGCCGGCGCAAACGGTGCCCAAGACAGGATTGACGGCCAGGAAGGTTTTGCTGTGTGTTTGGTGGGATTGGCAGGGAATTATCTACTATGAGCTGCTCCCTACGGCCAAACCCTTAACTCGGAACTATACTGTCAACAATTGGACCGTCTGAAGGCAGCAATCGCCCAGAAACAGCCAGCTTTGGCCAATAGGAGAGGCATTGTGTTCCACCAGGACAACGCCAGGCCACACACATCGATAGTGACTCGCTAGAAGCTCCGGGAGCTTGGTTGGGAGGTTCTTATGCATCCACCTTATAGTTCGAACCTGGCACCGAGTGATTACCATCTGTTTCTGTCCATGGCGAACACGTTTGCTGGTGAAAAATTCGCTTCAAGAGAAGCTTGTGAAAATCGACTGTCTCAATTTTTTGCCAATAGGGACAAGAACTTCTATGAGAGAGACATCATGATATTACCTTCCAAATGGCAACACGTTATGGAACAAAACATTGCATATGTGACCTAAATCGGATCATTCTAACTGTGGGAAGTCAAGCCTTCAATGTCGTGCAAAAATAATGGATTACTTTTTACTACACCATATACTTTCATATTGTACCGATCTCAATAGGTAGGTTTTTCTTCGAAATCTACCTAAAAGTGTTGAAATAATACAATATTATTGAACAGAAAAACATTATTGAGCATATAATATTACATCATTTTATGACAATGGAATAGAGTGTAACCTTCTTGACGTGTATAGAAGCATAGATCTCATAATTATGAGATCTATGATAGAAGCAGTGGACACGGAAGATTTTGTAAATTAACCTGCTACTTGCGTTGTAGCTGCTTCTAGATAGTCCATCATTAGCTCTTACTATAATCGAACCAAACTATTTAGTCTCCGTTTGCAGAGCTCTTTCAGGATTCCTATAAGTTTCACATTCTGTTCTTTTCTTGGTGGACGACACATTATATTGCAATTCCGCTATTAATACTACCATTGGCGGTAAGTGTTTGGATAGCAATTGTAAAAATTATACCGGACATAGCAGCAGCTGCCATAGAAGTAGTAGTACTCCTTGTAGCAGCAGAAGCAAGAAATGGCTTCAAATCACAACACTGGTGAACGGTGTTAAATTTCACTAAGTATTCCAGGATATTGCTCATTCTAAAGGGTATCGAATCACTGAGAGTTTCCTTTTGGATTACCTTTGCTTTGGTGTCTTGTGAGGATTTTAAAACTTTTCTATCGGCTGGTGATAGTTAGTTACTACTATTTGAATGCCAAATGACATTTGTTTCATTTCGATTGCACGCATCAACGAAACAGTTGCTGGTTATTCAAGCATAAATATGCATTAACTCATCAGAATCATGGATAAACAATTAGTCAGCCATCTCAGTATGACATCGTCAACCATATGTACTGAACGATTCATTCACCTGATCATCAACACAACACTCAAAAGCAATCGACGGAGAGTTTATGATAGAAGAATTCGTCCTTGAAGTACTTGTTTCTATCAGAAAATTCAACTGGAAATCTGTCCTCATTAAAGAATAGAATGTCACATTAAAATACAAACCAGTATTAGCAGTTGGTCAAGGTTCTGAGGAATTCCCAGTTCTGTTTCTTGACTTCCTTAGGAGACACCAATAACGTAGATAAAATGCATCCGGTGTTTAAGTGCCTAACAAAGCTCACTACATTTTAAGTAAACTTACTAGAAAATGGTTTACTGCTGCCATAGAAAACATGTGGAAATAATGTATGCTGTGTCTCTCAGATTCAGATGTATTGTCTCTCAGATTCAAAACGTTTTCTTTTCTTCGTGTCGTCTGGCGGGTTCAAAATTATTAAATGTTTTCTTGTTCTTAGCGATGTTCTTGTTTCCTTTACTGATATGCACAACACTGACTTTCATCTTTAGCATGACTTTTTACTACTAATGATAGTATAGTACCAGTTGTCGTAGTACTAGCAACAACAGCAGGGGGAAAAGTAATAGTAATAGCAGGAAAGATAGTAGAGGAAATAGTAATGTTGAAGGGGAAGAAAAAAATGTACGTATTATTACTGTTGAAAAACTAGTAATAGTAGAATCAAAAGAGGGAGAAGGAAAAATAGTAATAGAAATAGTGAAGGTGTACCCGTAGTAGTATTACTTAATAGCATTAGTACTCGTAGTACTAGATGAAGGAATAGAAAGTTAAGAAGTAGACAAGTAAAAGAAGAAAACAGAGAAGAGGAAAAATTTGAAGATACAGAAGAGGAGAAATTTGAAGAAGTATCAGAAAAAGGATTGTTGCCGTCGTTGTGACAATAACATGTCCCGAAGCCCACACAATATTTATGGATGGTAAAGCAACAACCTCCATTTTGGAGAACACTGTCAAGTCGTCAAGATACTCTTCATTCCTCATTCCTTTAACTACCAGGGTTCTTCGAAGTTCCAATGAAGCATGCCGAGAAAGAAGATGAACTTGTTTAGGAAGACACTGTGCCAAGAGGTCGAACAGAGGATGTACAAATGCAAGAAGATTGGAATGTCCTTTACTGGACAGTGCAGATTTTGCAGGAATAATTAATTTTATTTATGGGCTGAATATTTTTGAGCCAATAACAAGAATCCAATGAAACAGTCGGTTTATCCACAGTTCTTTCCACTTTTGGCTTCTCAGTATTCCCACCAATCAAAGAGGCTTTGAGGTCGATCTGAAATGTTATGAGAAACATATTTGAAACTTATTCCATCATAAATATATTCTATAACGTAAATATTAATTCAACTTATATTTTAAATGCTGTAAAAATACCTATGTTCAAATCCCATCATGAATCTAACACAAAATACAGGGTGAGATCAAAATGTGCATTTGTTTGGAAGATCATCTGATGGGCCTATGCAGACTCATTTAAGCTGAACTGCAGTGTAATCCGTTTCTACTCTATTTATTAGACTAGTGAAAATCCGTATTTATTAGAGCTTGAAAGCAGCCCTTGTTTGGGTCTAATACAGTTGATATGGCAACAGTATGGAGCACTGTCTCATTATGGTTTCACTTTGAATTTGGATTTAATTTTTTAAGCCATTACAAAACTGGATCAGGCCGCATGGATGATGATGGGATGATTGGTGAAATGAATTAGTCGTTCCAGAACTTGGATAGAAATTGTAATTGATGCTTTGCAAACAGTGAATCAGTGCACAATCCAAGTGGATTTGTGTATCGTGAATCATGATCGCCATTTCGAACAAACTTAGTAAAGAAATGGACAACAAAGATTTTTCTCCGTTAACATTGTATATGCAAGCATTATTTATCTCACCCTGTATTATCTCACGTACGTTCGCGGTACCAATGGTAGCTGATAACGTCTCAGTATAATGCGACTAAGAATATCACTATTGCTCAATTAGGTAATTTCCATGTGACAAATAGTCCAGGGATCTATCGGCTGAGTCAGAAGTTATTGACATTCCAGATGCCGAGAACAATGGAAAAGCATAGAGACTGTAAGTGTATTTTCCTTTCTCTTTGGAAATCTAGTTTTTGGACCATGTTGTTTTTCCCCGTGTACCCTTCATTTGTAATGTGAACTCAAAAGTAGATTAAGGCTATTTAATATGTTTCCTCCTGATTTGTGTCATCGTTGTCACCTGTTGAAACTTCAAATGAGTAACTACCAGACTGGGTTTTCGAAGGCATCCAGAAATAGGTGTTATTCAGTGTGCGTTACCCCAAGATCACCCCATAGGTATACAGTAGCTGTATGTGTAAGTACAGCATTTTTAATAGTTTATGATGTCGCTACATTTCCGCTTTACTTTCTACGTTCTATAAATCTTGACGTCTATATCATTTGTTACTATTGCTGCTATACATATGAAAAGTACAGAGAAAGAAGAGGGTATGTGCATGAGATGTGATTTCTTGTAAAACTCATTTTAAACCTCTCTCATTCACTCCCATACTTTCCATATTCTTAAAACCACTATAACTGGGTATTTATTTGAGCTTCCGGTTTGAAATTTTTTACGTCGTTAGCAGTCATTTTGTAGTATCAGTCGCGGGTGCAAACTTATTTCTTTTAATCTACGTACTCCCTTCTTTCCATGTAGTCTTAAAATATTTTTCACTACTTTTATCTTACAAAAAAACTGAATGTTACAATCCAAAAGGCAATAAATAATTTAACTAAAGAACTTACAACGAAGAACCAGTACTAATAATAATCCGAATCAATTGAATTCGAAACATACGTGTTTTCTCTTTACAATATCTAATCATGGGGATATCATTATTTCAGTTTTACCTCTTGGTTATTTTCGATACAATATATTAGTTTAATTTGTAGTGTTTCTGCGAATAGGCCTATACTCCAATATCGTTATACCACCATCAGAATGCCTGCAGTAAAAATGTGAAAGATATTCTGTTGGGACAGTCGTGGGAAATCATTGTAGTGTAATATTGTTAAACTGTATATTGGTTACAATAGATAAGAACGGTTTTTCTTCATCCTACTTGGAGCTCGTTAGATCCTGCGTAGATTCTGAACCACGAACCATTTTTTTTTTCCTGGAACCTTGCATAGAGTTTATCTTCAAAGGTTCCACTTTGTTGTGCGGCTACACAAGCTTATTTTCAGACCAATAATCCGAAATAGTTTCATAAAATATCAGGTGGCATTTTTGGAAATGAAACCTTCCGTAATTGAGCCACAAAACCATTTTATTTGCCAGAAATAAAGTGCGATGTAAAGTGGAAATATTTTTTGTCTGTCAAGTTCCCGCGCACTTTACGAATGAAATCCCCAGATCGGTTAACAGTTTGTGTTTGTTTGATTGATTTGAATTTATCAGAAATTTATGCCCTACTCCGTCACGACATGAATTTCAATTTGTATTTGGTCTTCAGAGATCTCAAGATCAGGCAAATTACAAAATGAAGTATGGATGACGTCTCCAGGCTATTGTTGAATCTATCTCCTGGTAAATGCAAAGAAAATTCATTAAAGCGGCAGCAGGAGCATCGAACCTGTTACCTCATTAGTGTGGATCCTCAATACACGACTTTTCTGATTGAACAACGGAGTAATTATGCGCGCGTGTTCACAAAGAACCTTTCAAGATATTTATTAAGCAGCTTCCAATTTTCTCTGCTGCCTGCTGCAATTGATGTTACAGAAATCGTTGAGCCGATGTTTATATAACATGTAGACCGCAGTATGAACAAATAAAAGTAGTTCTTACAATAGTTCTTACAGAAGCAATAATATCACAGGTTGATTTAAGAAATACAAAGTATAAATGAAAAATATGACATGAAGACATATCACTGACAAGGGAAGTATTTCGGTTCGAACAGGAATTTTTTGATGAAACTTCGTATATATATTCGTACTCCAATGCTCATAATGTCTGCAAAGGAATTCAACCGTGTATGACCGCGTTTGTCCGCTAGAGGGTGTTAAAGTTTGGAGCAAGTGGAAAAAGGTCTGGGCAGCCGCTGCAATGGTTCCCCTCAGTTTCGGTTCGAACAGGCATTTATTACTGAAAATATACACATGGTCATACCTGACAGTGCTGACAAAGATTGCAAAGCCACAATATCGTGTAACAAATAGTTCGGCAGATATAGTAGACCAGTACGTGTCTTCACAAATGCAAGTGAGGCGTTTCTATAAAGTGAGTACAACAGAAGAGAGAATCAAAATAAGCACCATCAAAATGACACTCCATAGACACAGTGTTAAATGCCAATTTATTTTACACTCATGAAGTTGCTGACAGTTACAGATAGGGGCGTACGTAGAGGGGAAGTCCAGACCGAACCCCGAAATTCAGGTTTTTGTGAGATTGCTGTCATTTATGGAGTGTGCTTTTGAAGGTTACCCTGTTGTGTTTTATCTTGTGTGCCTATTGTGATTCTTCCTTCTGTTTTACTCACTTTGTGGAAAACCCTCACTTACATTTGTGAAGACATTTACTGGCCAGTATCTGCCAAACTATTTGTTACACGCTGGAGTGGTTTTGCAGCCTTTGTCAGCACTGCCAGCTATGTTTATGTAGATATTTTGAGTAATATACCTAAATACCTGTTCAAACCGAAATTGCAGGCGCCATTGCAGAAGCTGACTCCGCCCCCGCCACCCTCCCGCCAAACTTTAACGCCCTCTAGAGAACAAACGCGGCCTTACACGGTCTAATTATTTTGCAGGTATTATCAGCATCGAAGTATGAATATATATACGAAGTCTTACCCAAATATTCCTTTTCGAACCGAAATATTTTCCTTGTGAGTACTGCTAAAATGTATTCTATATTTTCGTACACTAACATGGTTTTGATTTATGGGGAAAATATGTACCCGTTGTTGACTCTTTCAGAGGAAAGTACTTAAACACATGTCGTGTCAGTTATGCAGGGTGTTTCAGGTCCTCTGGTACAAACTTCGAAAGATGAACTCTCATATCAAAACAAGGAAAACACGTTCATATGAACACGCGCCCTGTCATGCGTAGTTTCGGCGCTAGAGGACCCCAAAGACGTAGAAAACTATTTTAAGTCGATTTATTGTGAATATTAATAGCTGCAGAGCTGGCGGTTCGACGTTTCGTCAAAGAAATCAGACTTTCTCGTTTAGAAAGTGCACATGTCAGAAGTGACATGAAAATGAGGGAGGGATTCCCCGATTGCAGTGGGGGATTCCTCAAGAATTGAACAGCAAATGTGGGTCGAACAGAGCAGGTAGAGAATTACTTCCTATCAGAGAACAACACCACGTTGATTCCAGGGTGATACCTGAAACAGAGGCAAGATGGGGAAGAAATAAATAATGTTTTGCGTGGTTGCATAATTTGACTCTGGAATTCCTCACGCATTTTCCTATCACTTCTAGCAGGTGCATTTTCTGAACGCGCAAGTCTGGTTTCTTTGACGAAACGATGGGCCGCAAGCTCTACAGCTATTTTAGTGTTCGAAATATATCACCTTTAAATACATTCTGCTATTATGCAACCATGCATAACATTCTTTATTTCTTCCCCATCTTGTACCTGCGTGATGTATCGACTTGCAACCAACGTAGTATTGTTCTCTGGTATTAAGTCATTCTCTACATGCTCTGATCGCCCCAATTTCGCTGTTCAATTCTTGAAGAATCCCTCATTTCACTCGGGAATCGGTCACGCACTTTCCTATCACTTCTGGCATGTGTATTTTCCGAACGAGCAGGTCCAATTTCTTTGACGAAACGATGGACCGCAAACTCTACAGCTATTACTGTCTAAATAAATGGCCTTCAAATACAGTTTTGGGCGATTTTGGGGGCTGTCTAGCGCCGGAACTATGCATGATAGGGCGCGTGTTCATATGAACTTTTTTCCTTGTTTTGATATGAGGATTTATCTCCCGAAGTTTGTATCAGAGGTCCTGAACCACCCTATATATTCAGCAAAAATATGTAAAACTTCAAAAATATTTTGTTTTTAAATATTTATTGTAATTGTTGTGTGCATTTTATTTAGGATGCATTCGTATTTTCTAACTCAGATATATGACTCATCGGTATTCTAGTTATGTTAGAAATTGAAGGAAATAAGACATGATTAAGTCCGATACATTTTAATATGTTACATTATATAGAACAAAATTTAGTGACTTTCCGTGGGAAATAACTTTAGTGAATAATGATTTCTAGACTGATTTTGTAACTTGGTAAAATTATCAGAATCTTTTTTTTTTTTTTTTCAGTTATTTGACTTTTAGCCAGATAGCAGTATATTCGGGCCGACTTTGCATTGTTTGGAATCTACGTTACTCAATATAAAGTGCCTTATAAACAAAGGCCAAATACATTAACCAACCGGTGCGTTATATAAATCCACAACACTTGTAGTTCGGATGTCTTCCTCATTTCAACAGAGGAAGCCCTGGCCTTATTTTTATTTTTCATTTTCTTTTACGGAAGAATGTTTCGCTGCTGAGGAAACATTAACAACAAATTACCCCACATATCCTGTGTCATTCTGTAACCCGCACCCCGTTCTGTTATTTTGTGTTGCATATAACCAAGGATATAACATACTAATGAAATACTTGTAGAGGGTGTCCCGGAAATAATGGTGCAAACTTCGGGAGGTGATTATTTACTTCAAACTAAGAAAAAAGTTCCTTTGAAGAAATTCAAAATTATGCATAATATGGGAGGTACAGGAGCTCAAAATCACTGAAGAATCGCAACAATGACGTCATAGCTGAGTAATGGCTTAAGCGATGCCAGCTGAGCAAATCACAACCCAAGTATATTTGATTGATTGAGGGAGTACCACATAGACAGGTTTCCCAAACCGAGGGACTTGATTGTGAAGTAATTAAATGGTTTAATAAGAAAAGCTTAGAAATTCCCTCTAAGCTATATTCTGCAATCATAATCATAACTTAAATACATTTATCGGGTACTACTTCCGGTGCGATTTGCCAAACCGATACCACTTACACTAACATTTGTCTATATTACGTCATTTGTGACAATGCTTACTTTCCCCGAAGCAAAATAGTCATGTAAGTGTAATATTTAAACAACACATCGTAAATTAGCAAAGGGATTGTCATCCGCACCGATTTTAAATGAACAACTTATATTTAAAAAAAATGTTTATAAATATTATTTAAATTAATCTTGTAAAGAGCAAAGATTCAGTAATATAATTATGATTCAAGGAATATTAAATATTATAAATAAAATAATTACAAAACTTTAAACACCAGACGAGAACCATACTTACAAGCTCTTCCATGGTTTTGTTTTTAAAGATAACAATTGTTTTTAAATGAAGAGTGCTTCTATTTATATTGTCACTTGTTATTGGTATACATATAAAATACATTGTTACATAATATATATTAAATACATCAGGAAAGAAAAAAAATAATTAAATTGAGAAACGTGAAAGGAAGAAGCACGGAAAGATGATAAAGGGAAGAAAAGAGAAAACATAAAGAAAGAAAAACGTAAACAGAAAATAGAAGATTTTGGAGCGTTGTTGATGGAGATGTGTGTTGTCTGATGAGCCTTTTGGCCACATTCCAAGCATGCTCATTGCAATTCATGTCAGGAGACATGGCAGGCCGCTCATTGTAATTCCGAGCTGTTGGATGTACTGATTTTCAAATGATGTTGTCGCATAAAGACATGGTTTTCGTAAAGGAGCAAATGAAAACATATCGAAGATCCGAATATTCTAGATCTGGCCAACTTCACACAACTGTTCAGTCAATTAGGGCAATGTTTTTGAACCTTTTTATAGTCATGGACCGGCAAACTATAGGAAAAATCTTTCAGGAACCATGAAGCTGTCGCTAAGTTAGAGGTTTAATTGACTTTCAAAGGGCACCAGCACATTTGTAGGTTGTAGTTGTTTTGAAAACGAAATCTAAACTTTAATCTCAATTTTGAACTGTGGAAATCTACAAAGTGAGTGTTAAATAATTGAATATTTAAATAATTAAATAATTGAATTGACCGAGGACCACAACAACAATTTCGCTGACCCATACCGGTCCGCGGATCAGCGGTTGGAAACCACGGATGTGGGGAATATATATGGGGAAGAAAGGACCAAATTAATTCTGGCCCTTTCTAGCAGATTGACAGGAAATACCACAGCTAAGTTTAACCCGGACAATTTCCGAGAAGATTGGAACTATGAGTAGAACAATTTAAGTACCAGTATAAAAACCGTCATCCGATGTCTCTATCGCCATTCTTGGCCAGAGGTGTCGAAAGGGAAGGCAATAATAGTTGTCATAAACTGAAAATATATACTAAAAAGTTGTGTTTCTCTGATAAATCAAGTTAAAATTAAGTCGTAAGATGAGTCTATAGGAGGTGCAGTGGCTTGTTCTACTGTAACAATAATTATACATTTAAAACTGTTGATAACCTTGAAGTCAAATTTCACTGCAAACACGGTGACAAGGTAATCGGGGACCACTGAAGGATGCATTGAAAAGTCAGAAAAGCGTTACGAACTTTTAAAAAAGAGCCGAACATTATTGATACGGCTGAACAAGGGCAGAAGTCTTGCTAAATGTGTCCGAAATCGAATTAAGTTAATTCCTCTTCTAAATGCCATTTTGAGGCTTACTGCATCGTGAAGTATCAGATGCTTCACTGGCCGAAACACAAACAGAAAGTCTCACACATAAGATAGACACATTATATCAAGAATTGAAAGTCTGATTGGTTGAAAGTTACCAGGATAGTTGTGAATGTCAGATATTCTAGATTATTGAGCGATGTGGCTTGAATCAGCAATTGAAGTAATATCGCTCCGAATTCTGTCCGAATTTGAATCTGGACAAATAAGCGTATGCACCTGAGTTATCAACGAAGCAATCTGCAAACTGATACAGAGGCGATAATCGCATAAAGACTGAAGTTATAAGACAAGAATGTAGAAACTTGGAGAGTTAGTCATGCCCTTGTCACTAAACATTTTCAGTGTGGAATTAATATCATGCACAGGGATTTGATAAGAAAATAATTATTTTTAATTAATGTTCATGCGCGATGCTAAGCTATTCTTTTTTCGAACCGTGTAATTAAGTTTCTTTCTTTTTCGACGAAGTTTGTGTGAGAGAAAGAGAGAGGGAGAGAGAGAAAGAGGGAGATAGAAATTGTGTGTGTGTATTTGTAAGACTGTGAAGTTGCCCTTTTGTAAGGTATTAATATGTTTTCCTAGTATTCTGTTTCCGTGTATACGTGACCCACAATTTATTTAATTAACTTCAGCCGTCTCATAGTAATGGATGCTGGTTACTGTCTCGATATTTTCTCTAGTGGTCATCTAGCAGTGTTCTGGTCGGTCTCTTTGCTAATCCACATGCAGTTTGTTCGGTTACTCTTGTCTTTTTATCAATTTTCCTGTTTTCTGTTTGGTTTGGACCCCTGGTTTTTGGTCTGTTCTTGTTCAGATCTTCGGAATGACGCAAGAAAAAGAAATCCCGAGACTTCGAAAAATGGGTACCTTGCACATAAATCAACTTAATCCCTCACAGGACAAGATAACAAATTTAACCTCGAATGACGGGATACAAGTACCAGGGATTTTCTTCAAAACTTAAAAATCAGATGAAGGAGTGAACAGTGTAATAACTGATGCAAAAAAATGGCTTGGAAACTAGACTTAAATCCTGACTTCGAATAAGAAGAGAAAAGTCGTCCTAGAAAGAGGAAAAGGCAACTAACTTTCCTGACAGTTGTTTTAGGAGCAATACAGTCGCATAAAGGCAACTTTTTACATGGTTCTGTACATGGCTAACGCCTGACTGATACAGAGTTTTCAACAAATAGAAGGGGGATCATAGCTTTTCGTATGACATCCCAGATAGCACCCAAACTTGTAGTAAGTTTTTACGAGGCTTGACATCGCAAGTTTGCACAAAGTTTAGCATTTCAAAGTTGTAAACTTGCTACAATCTTGAAGGAAACTTGCTACTTGACCGATGCTAAACTTGCTACAAACCTGGAAAGCCAAACTTGTATTTACGAACATCAAGCCTGTGGTCTAAAAAATATTTCTAAAATCTAGATTGGGGCTCAAACCTACGATCTTCAGTTTTGTTTCTGAGTCTGTTACTTTACGACTGCTCTATTGCACTACTCCTGACAACTTTCACTTTTACTAGTCCTTATATGTTAAGACAACAGTTTCTTAAGGACATTGACTGAAATATATACTCAAATTCTTAACTGTGAAAGCTCATTGATTTTGTTTAAGAGCTATGAAGCCTGCTTCGTTCATTTTTCGCTAGTAAACCTCTTCAGGAAAATCATAATGATATATTTACTTTACCGCTCAGACTGATATATCACATGGCCCACTTACTATTTAAAAAAATTGAAACATTGTCGAGATATTGGATATTGTCGTCATACCCTCCAGTGTGTATTGTCTCCTGTCCAGTATCCATTAAAATATATTTTATTGTAATATATGTCAAAGTTTATGAAAGAAAAGGCGTTTTCCGTTTTCTGTATTGGATTTACTTGCTCTCCACGTTCCATTTTTCTCGGGTTCTTCTGTCATTATTTGTTGACAGCAGCACCTATAATTTTGGCTGTGAAGGTTTACCTAGGCGCTGTACCTACATACGAATTTTCATCAAAATCGGGCTCTGACACCTGGCGAGTGTTCCTTGTTAGAGCGGTATAAAAGTCTGTACCGAACAAACAATCATGCATACATATGTAATCTGCCAAAGGGAATTAGGTACAGAAGAAGTTGGGGTGAGTTTGCAGGTTTGAGATGGTTGGAGGATGGGAATCTTGGCAATAGGAGTCGAAGATATATACGAGGATATACGGAAGATTTTGGATAATTGTAAATCGCTTTATAATATAGTAATGAAGTACATCAATGCAAAAGTAGGCACTAAGGGGGACAGTGACACGAAAGGGAGAAAGTTTGAATTTGGCAAAACAAACAGCAGAGAAGAACGAGGAGAGGGAAAAGAGACTTTTGTAGTTTTCAGAAACCAATAAACGATTCGTTTCGAGTGCATGTTTTAAGGAGAAAACTCAGATGAAGTGAAAAAGGAAGGCTGAAATAGAACTTAAAATAAAATAGATTATATTCTATCGAATAACAAGGAAATTGCTCAAGACGTGTATGTTCTGAACAGTATCGAAATCTCTAGTGATCGTTGGATAGTCAGCGTCTGGGAAGATATAAAAGACAATAATTGCAGAAATAATGTACTGACTGGAATAATAAGCGAGGCAACAAAAGAAATAGCAGGCATGATAAGGGAGAGTGAAATCTCGGATAAAACAAAATTCTTTATGAAAAAAAAAACAAGCAAAAAGGGTGAAATACCACAACAAGAATCGAAAACATAGAAATAAATAAAACCTTAAGGAAGAATATACGAAAATTCAACACAAATATTATTAGGAAAGAAATCACGAAAAAGAGCTTGACGGGAATCAAACATCAGTTCTTGAGCTGGAGACAAATACTGGCGGTCGAGAGACCTCATGGGACGGTATTAAGAAATTATAAAAATATTAAAGAGAATTGAACTACTCCGATGAAAAACTAGGAATAGGAAAGAGACGAAAATGATGTAGAATACTGACACCTGAGAAATATCAATATTTACAATTATCACCAAGAATGCTGAAAAACACCGAATAATTTATTTTAGATAATTGGAATGCCTCAGTGTGCAGTTCCAGTGTGATTTGTGCACATGCACAAATAAAGACAACGTTTTCTCTTAACCATACATGCAATGCTCATCAAGTGTTTGATGCCTCCATTTTGATCGCTTATTTTGGGTATTCCGATCCTTAATTCACAAATTGCAAAGTGATTAAAATGTAGCGTAAGTCATGGAAGCAATAGTTTATGTTTTTGGTATCCGAGGAACGAATTTCTGACACTCTGTGCTGTTTCCCTGTGATTGGCAGAGTGATCCAGTCTGTAAGATGCCGGACTTAAGTGAACTTCAATCGCTCTTTTTTTTTCTCCCAGAATCGTTGAGAAACGAAACGAAATTTGTTTTTTATTAGGTTAATTACTGGAAATTTTCTGGCAGCCTAGGTTTCGTCAGGAATGTTTCGGAAATTTTTACACAGTGCATTTTTTTTTCGAACAATATCTCAATTTACACACCAAATTCGGAAGAGTGGACATTTCGCTCCAATTGAGCGTAATATTTCGTCTTTCGAAAGCGGAAAGGGGGAACAGTCTTTACAGTAATTTCTCATAGGAGTTAAGATTAGAAATTTCTGCTTGAATAAATATGTGATTCTATGGTAGTTCTTTTTGATGGGAATGTAATCTCTTGGAATGAATTTCCAGCCGTAGTCCATCGGAAATGTTCGTTGTTTTGAGATGAACTTTTCATCCTTTGAAAATACGAACTACACAACAAAAATGTTGACAATGCAAAAGGGAGCATTTATTAACAAATAGTAAAGGAAATGGCTAATGTTCTTATTACTGCAGAGAGAAGAACTGAAATCGGGGTTAAATTAAACCCTGGCCAATGATCCAACGTTCTAATGCCTACAACAGCCGAGTAGCTGCGTGATAATGCCTTCGAAGGGGTTTTATCGTCTCGTCAAATACTTGAGAAGAGCGTTCAAATATATGTACGAGTATTTTATATATCTTCCTCCTGACGCCTTGTAGTACATTGTTGTCATTAAGTAAAGTTATCAAGTCTTCTGTTGTCATTAGAACCAAACACAACTAACTTTACAATTCGTGGTCAAAAGTAATGGCTGATAACAAATTTAACTAGTACCCATGCTGCATTATGAACCACTCTAAAAGGCTGATAAATCTTTCTTTCAATTTTGAATAATAAATGACATCCCTTACGGATCATAATTCCATCTCTTAAGGTCACATTTTGTACTCAAATTGATAGTGTTACGTTAAAAGAAAGAACTATTGGCGATTGGAATTCAAAATTTTTTTCAATGAAAATATTTTCTCTCGACAAAATAATGAAAAGTTTGCTCTTAAATGTGTACCTGCACTCATTTGAAGAATCTTTTACAGGTAAACTAAACACAAATGCAGATGTACAAACAAGAAAGTATGTAGATGGAGGGTGACATGATTTTTTTTTAATAAACTGAAAACAGTGAATTAGCGAAACAGGTTATGATTGTCTCCTTTTCGGTAAACTACTTACTACAAATATATGTAATCTTCTAGGACCAATTTAAAATGAATCATAAGTCAACTAAGCAGGTGGATTTACATCTGCCATATCCATTCCTTTATTGATTTCCATTAAAACACGAAAAACAGATTAGGAGGATTTAACATACGAATAGTTGTTGGGAATGAGACTATTCTTAACTACTCATTGACATATAAGTAAATCAAAACTGTGCATAACGCACATAAACGTTTTTCTTATAGTGCAAATTTTGAAATGAAATGTTTCAATCAAAATTCCAGGGGGGGGGGGGTAAATGCCCCTCCCTGTCCCCCCTAAATAACGTGCCTGGACTCCAGTGTACTAAAATATAGAGTAGCAATAATGTTGCGTATCAAAACAACATGAACAATATTTATAGAATGTCCTATTATATAAGTATTTCAGTATGCGTATGAGTAATACAAGTGTTGAGACTAATTCTTTCCGGGGAGCAGTTGAAACCTCCCGGGAGCAAAGTCCCCTGAAAGCATATCTGAAGAAAACAGTGCCTCCAAAACAGGTGGTGATGCATACACTTACGCAGGTAATTTTGAAATCGTATTCTAAAACTCAGTAAGGTAAAGATTTTCCATCATTTCAACCAGCTTGGTTTAATATGGGACATCTTCCTTTATAACAATTTTGCATTATTGTTTGGATCAGTAAATAACAAAGAAAGGTATTCCTAAATGTTTGTGTGAAAGCGAAGTGCAAGTATGTTTGTTTGTAAAAATGACAAATTTTGAACAGCGGGTAGTGAAATAATATTTAGTGAAGAAGAAAATGAAGAGCAATAGCGGCGCAAACGGGGGGCGAGCGGGGCCCCCGCCTTGGCCTCAAATGTCGAGGGTGGGCCGTTGCCCAACAGTGTTACTATGTAAAAAAATGGGATAAAATACCATAAATAAAATTTAAAAAATAAGCTCGAAAACCATCCTATGTTCTGGTAAAATATTCAATAGATTCAACTACTTCGTTCGTATTTCTGAAACGCATAATCATTAGTCCATGTTCGCTGATGTAAATGAGGTTGGCAGAGCCGTTCTGAGGTATTTCAGCTTCCGCGAGACATATGTAGAAAATTTTACTATTTACTTTAATTGGAATTTTATTTACTTTAATTTCAATACATTGTATAGAATATGAAAAAAGAAAAATAATAAGTCGCATGTCACTTAACACATTTTTATAAATTTTGAAAAAAATATAACAACTCCAATTGCCTGTGATTTGCATGAGAAAAAACAAAATTTTGTTCACTTTGACAAATTTTATTTCCGCGCTTAGTGCATTTGGCTTCCCCAGCTTTGGCGCCTAAGGCAGGTGCTTCACCCTCACTGAGTCACTGATGTTTTAGTTCGGCTACAGTGCAATACTATATTTAATGTAGTTGAAAGTTCTGTTTTATCCAGCATAATACGTGAATGTAACGCATATAGCACAACTATGAACCCCTGACCAAAATGCAACAAATATTTCCTCAGTGTTCACACAGTAAAAATTTCGTAGTATTTTTTGGGGGCGTGGGGGTTCGTCCCTGTGCGCCGGTCTCCACAAGTGAATAATTACTCGTTAAGGTAAATCACTAGAGCAGTAACTATGCCGTCTCAGGACTCTTACTTGTGTGCTTGCCTGTAGTCGATTGGTTGAAAAATAGTATTCTCAACAATCTCTATTTTCATCATCATGCATAGGGTTATAGCGAGTGAATGGGAAGTTCTCCGTCTTGGCTAGTGACTCCCCTGCGATTTCCCGTTTTCCGAGGGACTGGGAATAACGGAGAAGTAGGATATTATGGCTAATAGTAGCAGTCTGTACTCACGATTGTGATCGCAAAAGGGCCTCAACCAAATTCACTTGCCCCGGGTCCAAGATTACCTTGCACCGCCACTGATGATGATAACAGAAAAATATAATGATATGGATGATGCTATTGAGGACTCTGTTCCACCCATTTCAACTGTTGCCAAGTGGACATCTGGGTTTAAACGCGACCGTTAAAGCCTGGAAGATGACCCACGAAGTTCACAACACAAGACATTATTAAAAAAATGATATGGTATTGCAGGATCGGCGATTAAAAGTGAATGACATTGCAAAAAAGTATGGTAAATTCTTCGCATTTTAACACAAGCATTGTGCATGAGAAAACTGGCTGCAAGATGGTTGGCGCGATTGTTCACACTCGACCAAAAATGACTGGCAATGGAACTCTTAAGGACAACTTAGCCCATTAAAAAAATCTAACCTTTTTTTTGCGTTGACTCATAACTACTGGTGAAACATGGGAACAATACTACGCTCCAGAAACGAAACAGCAGTCAAAGCAGTAAAAACATCCCGATTCTTCACCTCCAAAGAATCTCATGTGTGTGAAGTCTACCGGAAAGATATGGCATAAGTTCTTTGGGTTGCAAAATGTATACATCTCATTGACTATCTTCTGCCAGGTAAAACCAATATCGTTGGGTACTGTGAACAGATTTTAAACCAACTGAAGGAGGAAATGACCAAAGAAAAACCTGATTTAAACAAAGAAGAAAATCGTCTTGCCTCACGACAATGCTCGGTTCCATACAGGTATCGTTGCAATGGCAAAAATCAATGAGTTGGGTTATGATTTGCTGGTACGTCCACATTATTTGGTAGTTGTAGCTCCATCAGACTCCCATATCTTCCAGATGCTGAAGAAATAAATTTTTGGACAGCTATTTCCTTCAGACAAAGGGTTTCAAGCGTCAGTGAGGAGTATTTTGTAGGCCAAAGGTAATCAGTTTTCCGCGATGCCATAAAGGCTTTAGAAGAACGTTTAACCAAGTGTATTAATGGAATGAAAGACTGCAAAGATTAACGCGATTTCCAATCGATATGTCCATATCTTGTATTTCATTCCAAGAACTTTTCAAATGACCCTCCTAAATGACGGTAGACCTTTTATAAAGTTTATCTAATGCTGTAAAAGAATGAAAATAGAAGAAAATTCCTAAGATAAAAGTCAAAATCACAACTATGCCACTGTTCTTCCCTATGATGGGCTACTGAAGCGGATATGGCATTTACAATCTCTAATCTTGGAAGCGATATCACTACATTTAAAGTTTGAGAAACACGATTTATGTATTTTATATAATGTGATAAGTACGAGCCCAAATTCACATAAGAAGATAAAAATTGACTTTTGTTTTTACTTTTGTGTAACACTGCAAGACATAAATTTAAACACATCATCCTATAATATTCAAGAAAAGTTAAATTAAATCTAAAAATCGTACTTAATAAAATGAAGTAAATGTAGAATCACGAATTCAAAGCTGGAGATTATTAAGGAATCAAGAGAATCACGAATTCAGAACTGGAGATTATAAATATATATTTTTTTAAAATAAATTGAATCGGAGTTAAAATGGCTCAATCGAGTTAATTTTTGGGCCGAGTCTATGCTTGGGACCCGGAGAAAAGAATTGCACCCGGTGCCCGGAAGGCAAAGCAGAGATTTCAATGTTTCCTTTTTGTACACACTGTTGTGTTTCGGCAGTCTTTCTACCTGCGGTGACCGGGAGCAGGAATGTTACTCCTCAGAGTACAAAAGAGACGCCACCTAAAAGTTCCTAACCATAGTAACATCATATGGAAATAGTCTCATTTCCCCGCGAAGAACAAAAATGTAGCCCGAAGTGTGTAAATACTCCCCTCGGAAAGGCGGTTCTGAAAGAATTTCTTGTTTGAAATATTAAATAGGATAAAATCATTAAAATCTTTTAAAACTGTCAAACATAAAGTTCTCGTGCATAGCCCACTTCTCAAGGAATCACACATATTATTAGGCTTCGGATTTTTAGGTTCTAAAAAGTTCAAATTAGGATTTTAAATAGCGCATTTTAGGATTTTATAGGCTTTTAAAAATGTTGTTTGGGATTGCATGTTTTATATTACAGAAATTGACATTTTAGCCTTACATTTGCTTACTTTTTAACACTTTGTTTATTATGCAATTCGCAATTTATCTTTTCACACAAAGCGACAGTTTAGTTTTTAATTTTTTGACAATATATGTTATCCCTAAGAATTAAGAAGCATCTGGAACTACTTTAGAAACTATTTTTATTCAGAACAAGGTAAATACACTAAAGTAAGCGGTTCAGCGGACGATTTGAGTTCAAGGGCGCCGACTTCTGTGTAACTTTGGGTGGGGGGAGGCATTCAGATATTTTTTGTTGCCAGATAAGGGTCTAAGAAGGCATATATGCCTTCTTAGACCCTTATCTGGCTATTGCTATACAAATCCAATTCAAATTTTGCCAAATATTGTATATTCATAAAAAAATCACATATATTATTATACTTATAGTCATTATGAAGGCTTCTCCAAGACCAGCTATTACAGAATTTAACTATGTTTGTATAACGTTAAAAAACTCACTAAAGCATATTATGTTCTAACTAATAAGAACAAAGTCTCTGCTGTTACTAGAAAATAAACTTAGGAAATAACAGAAACTGATATTAGTCTATGCAGTGGGGTTATTCAGCTTTTCCAAAAGTGGTTCTCTTTCTGTCCTGCTCACCCTTCCGTCGAGCTACTGCTTTATTGGACAAATATTGCTTTTCTTCTTTTAATTTTCGGTTCTCTATCTCGACAGGCATGGTTCAAGAAGCTTCTGTCTCAGCTACAGTGAGAAAAAAATATTTGAACAAGTTGAACAAAGAGGAAAAACCGACTTATCACACGCAAAACATGTAAGGTAACAGGCAACGAAAGAGTGACAACTACGAAAATTCATCGCAAAAATGTATTTGGACAACCCTATACTACACTCGAAAGAAGTGTTCTAGGAATTCTTTTGTGTACAATCCACACTGTCAGGCATAAAGAAGCAGCATGGGGAACAAAGTGAATTGAACAACGTTGGAACAGCTCACTTTAATTTCAAATTTCGTGCGGAAGGTAAAAGCTACTGACAATGAGACATAGCCAAGCTTGTTGGAAAGCCATACTCTAGCGTTGAATACATCGTAAAGAAACATAAAACAGAATTATTATTGGGGATTCGTTTTTGTCAACCAAGGAAACTAACTGCCCGGAATGAAACCTATATTCTTCATTCTGTGAACAACACTCAAAGAATTAGTGATAAAGATTTGGCTACTTCACATGCCTAGGATATGCAAGTTAATGTTACAGATGTGTAGATGCGAACAAAAAAAATTGGGATTCAGAAGATGGGTAGCCAGAAACAAAACATACATATCAGAAGAAAGCAGAAAGAAGAAGTTCTAATTTCCCAAAAAATATCAATATGAGGGACCGGAATTTTATAAAAAAGTTTTTCGTTTTCTAGGATGAGACGACGATAAACTTGTATTGTAGTGATGGATGATATCAGGACGTGTAGCGAGAGAAGAATGAAGCATTCAGAAAGCAGAACATTGCTTTAATTGGTAAAAATGTTGGAGGGTATTTTATGATTTGGGGTTGTGTAATTACTAATGGAGTGGACAGTATTCATACCCTGGATACACATATTCTAAATCCCATTTTTTTCAATGAATTATGATTGTTTGTCTTGTAACATTAACTTGCATATCCTAGGCGAGTGAAGTAGCCAAATTTTTAGCACTAATTCTTTGAGTTCTATTCACAGAATTAAGAATGCAGTTTGTTTTCTTGGTTGGCCATAATGGATTCTATTCCGCTATAATTGCTCTGTTTTATGTTTATTTATAATGTATCCAACAGTAAAGCATGGCTTGCAAACAAACTTGGCTTTCCTGACGCGGTGTGGATTGCTTCAATACACTACGTAGACTGCTCTTGTACATAAATTAATACCTAGAACATTTATTTCGAGAGTAGTATTGGGTTGTCCAAATACTTTTTTTCTACGATGAATTTACGTAGTCGTCACTCTTTCGTTGCCTATGACCTTACAGGTGTATCGAGTGGTAGTTAGTTCTATAGTATTCTATCTAAAGCATCCAAATTATCATAAAAGGGCAAGAGATTTCGAAATGGTCCATGCTTTGCGTGTGATACAATCTGTTCTTCCTGTTTGTTGAACTTGTCCAAATACGTTTTTTCCCACTGCATATAGTTTCCCATCTATATGTTGTATTAGAAACTCAAAATTACGATATCAACGGTAAACAATAATTTCATCCAAACAGCAGTTTCCTAGTGCAAATCTACTGCTACTTTTGTAAGTGTTTCTTGTCGCTTATTTTTCTCGATTTTTTTTCTGAAATTATGCTTGTACTGTATATGAAAAAATCACGATGAATGATCCTTAACCCTCGGAACACCAAGATAATTTCATCTCACGGAATGCCAAGATGAATCATTTTCGACCCATGTATATTTTTAGTATCAAATAAAGTACTTGTTCAAAATCAAGGTATTTTGGATAATGGGTGTATTTATTGTATTGTTTTATTGCTTTGTATTGTATTTATTTATTTCATTTTTTAAGTAGATACTACGAAATAATGAAAAATACAAATTAATACATCATATTAACCTTGTAACCATTTTAATGGCTGCAGAAAAATGAAGGTACCATGAGTCTCTTTCTTATTTACACATAAAGTACTACATATAAAATTGACAGAATCAAACTACCTTACTCTCCCACTCTCACATGTAAAGCACACCGTATCTGTTGTATTCTGATTCTTGCAAATGAAGCAATTACATTGCTGACAGTATGCAGAGTACTTATTTTTACCACTACACAAGCAGCATCGTCCACGTTTCTTCGCTCCTTGATTGAGAAATTATAAAGTGTAGGTCGTTTGGAAAGAGACGTGTGATCATTAGAACCGACAACAACTTGTTATTTAAATAGAAAATAGTTACACGAAACACCGAGATTGGGTCCAATTGACTCATGCTCGATTTGCTTAAAATATTACACAATAAATACATGGGTTTAACGTCATTTTATACCATAAGATTTTTGGACACGTATATGAAGAATACACAGAATTTTACTCTTCCATTTTATGACTAATGAACAAAAATTGTATTTTCCCTGTATAGGTCATTTATGACCCGATCTTGGCGTTCTGAGCGTTAAATGACAGAAAATGCGTTATTTTTTTCTTTCATTCTTTCTTTTCTTTTCTTACTAAATGGTCTTTATCGATGTTATGCACGAAACTCCAGAAACAACACAAGCAATGAACGAATTAACTGCTTTAGCCACGAAAGGGGTTTATACGTTATTTATATAACTACTTTAGAACACGAGTTTCAGGGAGGAATTTATCAATGAAAAAGATTTGCCAATGGGAGATAAGCTTAGTAGAAAGGGAAAACGATTGACCATATGCTCTACAAAAAGGAGAACCGACTTCACCTTCCACTTCAACTTTGGAGGGGGCAGGGCCCCCAAATCCCCCACCCCGGGATCGGGGCCCGTGTTTGAGTTCAAGTGTGGTCAGCATATTACTAGTCCTATCGGTCGTTGTTATTGCTGGTTTTAGTGACCGGAGTACTTTTTTTAACTTGAGTATCCGCAATTGCTTCACGATACTGGATCAAAATAAAAAATGAACGTTCCGACCAGGAATCGAATCGAATCCGAAATCAAGTTGAAAATTAAGTAGAAATCTCAATAATTAAAAGACCTTCAGACAGTACAGTCTCCCTGATGCTTTCAATGCGCATGGTCCCGAATTCGATCCTTTGTAAAGGCACAATTTTAGGTGGCGATACACTACCGTGAGGCAAGAGGAGAAGTACAGTACTGGAAATAAGAAAGAGGAAAAGTTCTTGCTAAACATATATTCTTGCTAAACCTTTTTATTTACCTTTTATTTTAGTGAAGAAAATATGAATCTCTACTAATTTAATCTGTGCTAACGTGCTACAAGCTAATTTAGGCTATTATAGGTCCTAACCCCCAAATTTGGACTTTTTAGGTCCTATAAAGTTATCCTTTAGCTTATAGCAACTTGAAATGTAGAGAAAACACGAAATTTCTCCATTAACTATGCAGGAATATAATAGGACCAAACCGAAGAATCGGAAGCCTACATATTATAATATGGATTCATTTTAAGCACTGTTTCTTTCAGACACCCCTCCCCTCGGGGGTGTTCAACCGCTCCCCTGAAATAACTAGTCTCAACACTTATGCTACTTATATATACACTGAAAT